>JAJONI010000559.1:2561-21772 GCA_022190145.1 Pezicula rhizophila
AGTTCCTACACTAGTCTTTCCAACTTGAATCAAGTGCAGGTATGCATAGGCAGTCATTTAACTTCATTTGAACATGTTATGTAAAGCAACCTAGGCCGGCTTGAATGCATATTTACTATGGAGAAGAAGGTGAGATGGGAGCAGACTTATGAACTTGAAATGCATATTGCAAACTCCCTGAGTTCCTGGGACTACTTGGCTATCCGACCACTTCTCTATAGCAGGCCACCTTGGCGGTGACCATTTCCTACATTGACTAGCGTCTACTAAGAGAGGCTATGTCTGATGGAAAGGGACTATTAATACCACCAGGCGGCTTTATTTACCATAAGAACAGCACGGATAGTTCCAGGCCTAAGGAGACAACGAACAAGCAAGAGTTGCGCAATCACTGGTTCAAGAAGAGGCTCGGTCTTCCACTACCTCTATGGTGTTCGTGATAGCGGTACTGAGGTGCCATTAATGTTGTACGATGCCTTGTCGTTTGAGCGAAGCCTGATGTGGTCTAAAAATAGACCGGAGTTGATCTCGATCTGGATTCCCAGAAACAGCGCCGCTACATAATAACCAGCCCAATTCTCTCGCAACCCTTGCAACCCTCTTGTACGTCCCTTATCCGTCCTTTTGAGATTATCCTCAATGCCACTCTTTTGATCAGAAAATGTCATAACCCTGAAGGATTTTGCGCCATGTTCGAAAAGGTATTAACGCGCTGAGGCAAGGCGGGGCTCCGCTGCTGGGCAATGAATGCGATATAGAACGACATGTCGAGCAACCAGCAACCACAGATGTTACGCCTAGGCGCAGAGTAACCATTGCATCCTTGTCGCGGAAACAGAAAAAGGCAATTATGCGGTGCTTCTTCTTCTATGTAGTTGGTATCTACACCGTCGTCTTCCATCTCATGAAAGGTAGCTCCCTCACGAAACCATATGGCTCGATCACGAACTCAATCACGCAATTATTCGAGTCTCTTACCAACTTGCGAACCTCTGAAGAGTTAGCAGGCCTCATGACTAAGTTTTATGAACTTCTCGCGAAGATGGGATACTATGATGCTGTCATAATACAACGTCCTATACACAACCCGGGCGTCAACGTGCCGCAGGCGCTCAAACTTGGATAGTCCTCAAAGGTAATTCAGCTTATGCAGATGCTGCCATACATCAAGTCGTATGACAACAAGGGCGAGTACGAGCTTAACTAGGGAGGTTCAGACAATAAATTCATGCTCTCCGGAAGATTTGCCAACCTGAGGGAAGAAGGCGCCGTGTCAGAATGTCGGGTCCCGTTGTACGTGTTGTCTAACGTTAAGGAAATGCACGGATGGGATGAGCCAGGCAGGAAGTACATGAAGCCAGATTATATGTGTCTTATGTTTCTAGGCAACCATGGCGCATTTATGATCATAAACGTCCACAACTACCAACTGTGGACCATCGGTTCAGAATCGGGTACGCAGATCCCATACTTCAAGGTCGGCAAGAGGAAGTGTCAAACAACGAGAATTCTATGGACAACTACCACTCGAGGCCAGCTAAAGATGCGCTAAGGTATTACCTGCAGAAGTTCGCTAATCTCTATGGATACCAGGTGGATTGCACAATGACACTTATGATGGAGACAACTACAGACGCATGTAGCTGGAAAATGGGTGACCAGATAACTTTAATGGCAGTGGCCTTGCGGCTGTTCGAGTGTAATGGAAGGAAGAGCAAGATATACTCTGGATTGCTGAGGAATCATTCCAAGATGTACGACGTCTATAATGGCAGGTTAAGTCCAACGCCGAAGCCGAGGTGAGGTATCTCCAGCAGATACTAGATGTTGATGCTGGGGAGAAATTACCGAATAAGCAAGTGCTCAAATCGGATGAGTCTGAAGATAGGGCGAAGTATAGGAAGGAGATCGTCGATTTACTGCAGCAATCGAGAGAGGGAACGTCACGCCTGGAGGAAGAGTTGGCTAACGCTCGAGACCTCGTAAAGTCGGTCGGTCAGGCCGTTACGAAGGCGAGGAGATAATTACAGCATACGGAGAGTATGGATAGTGATGATAAATTTGTTGTGTCTTTGTGTAATGTTTGTTTGTTTGAACTAAGGCGACCCAATATACCCCTATAGCGTAACGCTTAATGCAGCTTCTTCCTTCTTCGAGTCATATATTTCCAAGCAGTTTTCTCTCGTATCTGGATCTGTACGATCATCTCAAGTTTTTGATTTGTCTACGATTCTCCCGGGGATCCGGGATATGTATGTTGACTAGGAAACTACGTATGCTTTAGAATGCGGTTAGAGGTTAGCGTGGGGGTTATTGGATATCTTGTTTACAAACAAAAGTTTTCTGTCATTTCTCATGGGCCACAAGTTCCAAGATTTAAACTTGCTCAGTTGCACAACTCATTACAAAGCTCAGGTGTCAAGGGGCCAAGGAGCCACTATCTTCAAATGACGAAGGCCACTCAATGAGGGATCTTGAAAGCTCTAGATCGGGATTCCCAGTTCCTCGGTTACGCTTCAACTCCAGTGAGTGGCTCAGAGCGACTTGCACATTTTAAATTCTATGCTACAGTCACACAATTTTCTGAGTTAATCTGCAAGGAGAAAAGTCTATTTATCATTTCTTGAGCTCTCGTTCGTCTAAGTAAACATTACTATCTGTATGAAAAAAACAATCCGTGGACGCCTCGGGAAGCCCGACAAATAAGCGGTAGTCTAGCTTGAAGGTTTCGCAGTACTGTACATGTTAAGAAGAATAGGCCACCACAAAGTACCCCACCGAGGAGCAGAAGTGTGCGACCAGCCAAACCAAGAAAATGCCAGAAATAACTGCCACTCTTCATCCCAATTGCCAACCGTTTATGCAATGCAGAAGGGAAAGGCTGCCGACACGGCGGGGAAAACAAATGCAAGCCACAAAGCGACACAAGAACGCCGATGTTGAACACAAAAATTGACTTTTTTTTCTCTGCAGCAAAAACAAAGTGGAACGAGATATCCAAAAGTATTTGTACAAATATGCTCTCCTCGTTCAAGGCAGACGAGCTAGGAGCTGTTGTACTCCAAGTCTAAGTTGCGGTGTAGAGTCGAGCGAGGTAGGACGGAGCGAGGCTAAGGAGCCTAGACCAGGAGAGATGAAGTGATAGCGGAGTCGTTGAGGTCGGCGCAAGACTTGAAACAAACGATGACTTTCATACGAAGTATAAAGAAGGCAAGGTAGCTTTGCGTAACGAAGATGTTGAAGATGGGTCGATGACTTGGGCGTTGAAGATGGCGTTGTCGAGAGACACTGTTGGAAACGGCTGGTACCGAAAGTGTGTGGTGACGCTACTTTCTGTTGAAGAACCTAGAGTGGTTGGACAGGTAGTATGGTGGGACCGAGCCGCTGCTGCAGTGTATCGTAACAGACAACGTGCTGTAAGCTGTGACATATCGAAAGCTCGTGGAAAGCGGCTGGCCGCATGAGAATAGTATGTACATGACCAAAAACGGTCATCGTCGTGGCCGTCGTGGTCGTTGGAGAAAGTGGATTCTGGAGGGGAATGTGTTAGCAACGTGGATTCCGGGGACTAGTTAGTTGTTGCTTGAAGCTTGGGGATAATATTAGAAAGGTGAAAGTTTTGATGGTCAGATCAGAGAGGGAATGTGTGAATGTGTGTGTGCGTGTGAGAAGAGAGAGAGAGACTTCTCCCGTCTCTCCTGGCTTCAGGCTTCAGGCTTCTGACAACCCAGCGGATAGCTCGCTTTCCACGTGATTAATGTTCACATGTGAGGTCTTTTTTCTCTCGCGTCGCGTCTCTTCTTCCTCTTATCAGCGGCCGCATCGCGATAAGGAATCTGACTTCAAGCCCCCCTGAAACGTCCAGGCTGCGCCCCAGGAACAACGACCAAAAGCCTCACCCACAGCCCTTTTTTGCCACAACTCACCTCACCGAAAAAAAACCAAACAAAAATGGAAGGCTTGGAAGGGTGCGGAAATAACTGCAAGGGGAAATAAAAAGGGTCTGACTCACTAGGCAGAAATGTCTGTTCAAGCGTCATGGCGGCAATACTACTAATGACTGCTTTTTGTCGATAACCGGGAAGAAGGTGCTCGTTTCAGATGACGGCAGGGCTGAATGGAAGCTGATCGTTCATTTGCCGTATTCTAAGGTTCGGATGGTCAGCAATGGAAGAACAGGGAGAGTACGCACTCCTAAGGGCGCGTAGGTTGGGAGATGGGATACGATGGCACGGAATGCTACGGGAGATAATGCATGATGCTGCTGATCCGGTGCTGGTGGGAAGAATAGAGAAAAGAACATACCGGTATCTCTGGTAGAACCACTCCCACTGGGTTTTTTAGGAGGCTTGCGGCTGCCATAACCTGTATCCCTTATTCCTCTATCCTCGTCGTCTCCCTTCAGCATAGACCGGGGTGCAAGGGCAAAGAGGGTGGAAGACATGTCGAAGTTGCGAGATGGCAAATGATGGGATATTAAGTAACAATAGTTTTGACGATGATGATGAGCAGATGGTAACAGTTATAATGAGGATATCTGATGAGATCTGGATTATTGGCAGTAATGACTTGTGAGGTAGCTGTTTTAATTTTTTTTTTTTGGAAAAGGGAGCGTTGGGGTCTTTTATATCGAGCTCGCCTTATTGCTATGCCCCCAAGCGACTTTTATCTTACTCAGGTCAGGTCCTAGCTACCTAGCTACCTAGCAAGCAAGCATAAATGGCAGCATAGCGTCATGTTGCCCAACCTGTGTACATATTAGCTGCCTTAGCAGAATGCTGTGTTCTTTGGCTTGCTGCCTTGCCTTGCCCTATTCGAGCCTTGAACCCTCGGTCTGCCTGGCCCAGCAGCCAGAAAGGCGCCTGGGATGGTGGTAAGTTAGCGAATTCACAACTGCTTGCTTGTCATAACGCCCGTGGATGCCCTGCCTAACCTGGCATGTTACTACCTAGTAAGTCCCTAGTACATACTGACTAGCAAGCATCGTAACCCACCTTACCTGCCAGAATCCGAAGGGGCAATACTGTGCCGGTAGGGCAGGGGAGCCCACCAGCCCGTCACGGCGCCGTGGCCGATATGATGATGATACTGGACTGGATACTGCCACGGCTGCTGATGCTTACCACCTTGGTATGCTCCTGGACACGATCTTGCCACCGCTGCCGCACGGTACGGTACGGTACTGTCCCGTACTCATCACTACGAGCATCACGCCTACCACTGCCACTTCAACTCAAAAAAAAGGTGGCCGGATCGAGCAAGTACAGCATATGGTATGCCCATACACCGTGGCCTTTCCGTAATGGAACACATCCGGTGAAGCAGGGCGACAGGGCTCAGCTTGCAACAATATCCTCAATGCACACCCACTATCCACATCGCTGGGTTCTGTAACACTTCCTATCCGCACACCCTTTCATAAATTCCCCCTCGTGAAGCCGTGAAGCCAGTCCGATTTCAGCTGACACAAAACAAGCATTTGTTTGGAACCGCGAATGCTGATGTCGGCTAGTCAGAGTGGGCAAAGAGAGGATAGGGGGTCCTTCCAAAGCGACTCAGCGAGCTTCTAGAAGTACTCGCATCCCAGCCAACCGCTTCGTCCCAACAGTGAGGCTGCCATGGCATGGCTTACCGAGAGCAGGTACAGCACCATACACACCATCCACCCACCCATACACACACACACAACCATGAACTATCCAGATCTCCAGGCCCGCGGTCAAACAAATCAATAGATGCATCCCGGCCAGGACCCAGATTTTCGTATTGGTTGGTTTGGTTTGGTATGGTATGCTCGGGATGGCTTAGTTTAGTTTAATCTCTATCTATTTGTTCTATTCTATTTTATTTTTATTTACTTTTTAGTCTGCATGTCTCGTCTCGTCTCCAGAAAAGGATGATGGACGTCATACAGCAGCAGGTAGTGGTGGTGGTGGTGTAGGGAGTTACGAGTTAGCAGACACAGCATTTGCAAAAGAGTCATTAGTTACGCTGGATTGTACAGGAATCGGGCGAGGCCTCTGGGGGGTGTGGTGTGCGGTGGGCGGTGATCGACTTGTGAGGCTTACCGTCTATGGTGCGAGGACAACCTCTGGCGGCCCCTCTTGCGCAGTGCCCTCTACCGGCAGCGGCTGCAAGATCTCTCACATCACAGAGTTGTAGGTATCCATATTTATGTATGATTATGTACGATGCAATGGACCAAGTTTTGATCATCTCTGGCGGAACGTGACAGTCGGACTTCCTGCAACTCTACTACACCTACCTAGGCATGAGACAGGCGACTGAAGTACCCAAAGTACCTGGCAGAGGGTGATTACTACTACGCTATGTCGCTACAGACCTGGAGGCTTCACCAAATAGGTACTAACAACTTTACACTGAATCGGTCTGGTCTGTTGTACTCCGTCCCCATCTCGTTTTGTCCATCCGGATGGCCATCCGTCGAGGCCGGCTGGTCCTGAGGCCTCTTGGTTTTCTATTTCTGTCGCAAGCGAAAGGGGATCTTCCGGAGTGGAGGGGGGGAGGCCAAAAAAAAAAAACTGGATCAAACCAACGATCACACCAGACCAATAATTCAATTCCTGATTATTGCCTACGACACGAGCATTGCAAAATTCAAATGTCTTCAACAAACCCAAAATAAATACTTGCGGTCAAGATACAGGTGGTGTAACGTGGAGACTGTGCACATCATCGATCGCCCGTTGGTGGTGTCCCTTGCATAAGCTCCCTTCGCATCTGCATGGCCCGCTGAATCCGGCTTGGAGACGAGAAGAGGTTATTCGTGGAATGCCTCTAGAATATGGGGGTCTACAGGGTCTTCTAGGGCGCCCCCGTCGTCAGGAGGGAAAGGACTGGTGGGCCTTCTGCTCTGATCAAGGTGTGACGGAGTGTCTAGAACTCTTCTTCTTCCTTGACCTTGAACGCGCTCGAGTCCACCGATGAAATGAGTCCACTGACCTGCAACTGCAACCGCAACAACAGCGCATCAATTTCCTCTTTCTCCAAACATCGCAGTGGTCTAGGTCTCTGCTGATTCTGATTTCTGACTCGACGACGTACGTGCGTGCATTGGTGCATATGTTGTTCATGTTTACATCTTATGATTTTAGCGCGTTTGCACATTGCGAGCATCATTGCGCGGTATTAGGTTGACTCGTTGGCTTGTTGTGTTGATGCCTTTCGAGTTTGGCCATCAGTTTGCAGTTTACCTCCGTACGGTTTGCCTTTCTTTGAAAATTGGAAACAGCGGCAAGATGTGGGAACATCCCTACACTTTTCGTCCCATGAGTCAGAAAGGCCAGAAAAAGGCTATATATTCATCTATATGGTCCTGCTATTCATGCAGTCATGCCATCATGCTATCATAAACTTCGTGCCTGCTGTCATTTATGCACTGCAATCATACCTCCAGTATTCATTTTCTCAGCAAGAAAAAAAAATCCCTCCCTTCAGAAAAGTCCAGGTTTTCGGTGGTTCCGTTCCTCATCGTCCTGTGTACCAGCGCTACGGACCGAATTTTGGCTTCCCGCTGTTCCAATTATTCATTGACCTCCTGCTGCCTCCTTGTACAAACCAATGGGCCTGTAGGATGTCCATGTCATATGAGTCTGGACATGTCCAGTGCCTAGTAAAATACTCTACAGTCGCTGCCGTAGCCTTTCAAAATATCCACAATAATGCGCATGCGCATGGCGCTCGCGCTCTATCCATATCTTTCATTTCTTACATACCTGTCATATCGCACACGGAAGCCACAATCACGGCCCTTCTGCTTCCAAAATACCTCAGAGGTTCAGGAAATCGCCCAGGAAGATCGAGGCAAGTCGTCCTGCATCATCATACCGGATCTCGTCCGACTCGCCCCGTCGCGTAGCCGACGAGGCTCGTTGGGCTTTGATTTCATCATCTGAATCCGTCAAGTCAGCGTTGCGCCGGGAGAAACGTCGTGTCGGATGGGGAATTTACCAAAGTCTAGGACAATATGTTGCAACTCTCTTACGAGACGCACTTCTCTCAATTCCATGTCTCGACCCTTCCACCCATCCCGAACAGGATTGCAACTCTCCTTGCCCGCCTTCCTAGTCTTGAAGCGACTGTGGAAGACTTCTTTACACCGTTCAAAAAGCTCAGTTTGCATCAGCCTCATCAAGGATGCCTGTTTCCTCCTCTCGGTCGTTGCCTCCCGGCCATGGTGTTTGATCTCACCTTCGCAGAAGTAATACGCCGCGATCAATGTCTTGTCCATTACGAGGATCAAGAGTAGGAAGACGCTAAAACTGGTCACCCATTTGTGTCCATTATTGGCAGAAGCCGCGCTGGTCCCCGTCGTTGCCCACATCAGGCTGCCCCACTTGCGGAGCACCTCTACGATACGCTGGCGTTGGGCGATGAAGAAAGCGAGCTTGATCTGTCGTTGTGCACACCTGGCGGCTGTCCTGGCTGGATACTCCTGCTGGAGGTAGTGCGACACCAGATTAATAGACTCCCGTTCAAGGATGAGGCTTCTCTCGAGGATGGTACATGTCACGTGCATCTCCAGAGCCAAACGTATCATATCGCCCATATCGCTCTGAAAGATGTTAGCTCGCTATGCATCAGTAAATAGATACGGTAGATATACCTCATCATCTACTTCCACGCCAGCTTTGTGGAACATGCATATCGCTTGTAGGAGACGTCGGGGCAGATCTGACTGCTGGTCATCGTACGCCGTTGAAACATAGCGATCCAGATCCGTCTTAACAAGATCTTGGACGTATCGCGAGTATTCATCCTGCATTTCATTCATAGCCGCCAGTGGAATTCCAAGTGGAGGGCTGTTTTTCCGGACCAAAATTGGTCGGTCATTGTCATCGTACACTGCCTGTGAATTGTTGCTGAGTTCAGACCTATCCTCACGTAACGTGAGAGCAACCACATTCGCAACAAGTGGTATCCGACCTCCCCAGGTCATGCACACTCGGAAACTATGGGAACCCCACCCAACGGCGTGCTTCTGAACGAACGATTCAACATTTTGCTGAGTAAAGTGTCCCGTAAGGTAATCTGTTGTACGTCAGGCTTGCTTTTTGATGGAAAATAATTTGGGGCATCCGTACCAGGTACTAGAAAAGTGTTTAATGACTCAATTGGGTCATTGAAGCAAGGTAAATGACAAAATCTTCTCTTTCCAAGCAATCTTGCACATTGCTCACATGGCGAGCCGCTAGAGCAGGGAGAGCACTAATCACGCATCAGCATCAAGCATCCCCAGACAAATTCAAGTGAATTTTTACCTTTACTTTGGAGAGGTGGCACGCCCAACAAGCTCCTGCGTTTCGAACCTCGAGCGCCTCCTTCTTCCCCTTGACAGTGAGAGGTCTCATTCGACCACGCTGCGGCTTTGCTTTTTCAATTCCCGACCTTACGCTAAAAATATGCGAGTGGTGTTCAGCGATATACTGCCATGGCGAGCCACTGCGCGACCGAGATGATATCCGGTCTTGGAGTTCTTTGTTCGTGTCTTCGTATGAGGGTGTGTCGGATCCTGGGGTGAGTACCTCGGGGGTGACTGAACCTCCAGTTGTTGTGTTGCTATTTGTGTTGGCAGCAAGAACTTCTTCGCGGATATTAAACGTATGGTATGGTCCGCCTATTTCTGAGTCAAACGCCACAGTACCTGAATGTGAGTTCGGTCCAAAGATGCTGCTGTCCTGGGCATCTTGCGAGTTCCATGGGTAGTTGAAAGTCGAAGAAGGCGCTTGTGATGTGATGACATTATTCGTCGTAGACCACGCACTACTGTCTCCTTCGCCAGTCCATAACGATGATCCAGCCCTGGTTTCCTCGAATGAAAACATATCAGGATACAGTGGTGAACCAGCATTTACGGGACTAGGTAGGGAAGCATTGGGGCTAGCCACATTTTGGAAGTAGTCGCCAGGTAACTGAAGATCTTGAATGAGGTGGTGCTTACTCCTGGGAGATGCTGGAGATCCATAAAGCGAGTTGGACGACGATGGGATGACCCAACCATCCGATATTGGCGATGTCAGTGTGTTAGGGCTGGCTGTTACATATTCAAAGCTCCCATAACTCCCCAGCTGAGTGTCCAGTATCGATGCATCGCCCATGTCAGAGCTGGCATGTCTGGTATTGGCCGCACTGAAATCCCAAGACAGCTGAAGATTAGGGCTTGGTATCTGGGGCGGAAATGCATCTTGAAGAAGAGATATATTGCTGGCATCGGCAAGCTGAGGAGCCACTTGGTCCACGGACGCTGATCCATTAAGCCCTATCCAAGATGAAGCCCACGAGGAGTCAACCTGGCCATCATGATGGACGGAAGCGCCCGCACCCAACAGCTTGGGCGACGGGCTCCCAAAATCGAGAAAGTTGAAGAATCCGGAGGTAGCAACCTGTTCTGAATACTGCGCTGGGGTCGTGTGCTGACCGAACTGCAAAGACGTGGTTCCAGCGGATCTCGATGTTGTTGATCCAGGAAGATTGAAGTAGGATGAAAGAGCGGTGTTCCTTTGATTGGCCGACCTGGAATTTCTCCTTCGCGGGATCCTCCTACCTTGAGACGTTGAAATCTCAATCATCCTATGGCATATTTGGGGCAATTCACGACGAGATGAAATATGCCATTACCTGATGATGTTGGCGGATCGCCACGACTCGAAGTCTTTATCAAGTCCATCTCGCAGAGTTTCAAGCGCCGTTGCCAACGCACATTGTCCATCAGCACGAGCGTGGCAGCAGAGCCCCAAATAACCCCTCAATTGGCTTATCGTTCTACTCGGCGGAGCGAGTGAAGATACGGCGTACATATGAAGCCTTACTGCAAACGCGCACACCGAGTAGGAGACTGACGAATAGACATCGCTACAGCACCCGCTAAGCGTTCTCATGTGTCCTACTGCATAGCCTCTGCATTTCAACCTCGCTATCATTCGCAGGCAGAGCATCGCGTCATATAATAAGCCGCAGCCCCGCTCGCTTGACTTTGAAGTGTTTTTGAAACTTGGAGTCACCCTGTTGTTGGCATGTACGGTAGGCAGGTAGGGTAGGGTTGCGGGGGACCGCACCACCCACCATGCACCACGCAACAACCTCACATCGAATGCTGTACTGTATTGTTCTGTACCTAACTACGTACGCACACAGTATCGTGGTATTCCGTCACCAACGCACCATTCGACGACCCTTCTGCGGTACGGGACGAGCCCGACCACGTTGGACTGCCGTCGTCGCACGAAGCATACTATCTATATATATATATACATCAAGGTATAATTTTATTATGGCTTCTGGTCCTGGGCTTCGAACGGCGAGGTCGAACGTCGAACGTCGAACGTCGAACGTGGGACGTGGGAACGAACCCGCGCCAA
This sequence comes from Pezicula rhizophila, assembly GCA_022190145.1. NCBI lineage: Eukaryota > Fungi > Ascomycota > Leotiomycetes > Helotiales > Dermateaceae > Pezicula > Pezicula rhizophila. The sequence goes on from JAJONI010000559.1 coordinate 13,940, forward strand.
GGCAGTTCCACTTGGGCAGATCTGCAGGATTCGACCACAACCCGATTTTCTTTTTTTTTTCTTTTTTTCCTTCTTCTTCTTTCTCATTTGCCGACAGTGCCGTAACTGGCGGAAGGGGCTGAAGGGGAGTTGCAATATTATGACAGGAGCAGGCGAGCCAATGGAAGAATTCGAGTTCAAATATTTTGTGCTACAGACACGCTTAGCGACGGCTTTATTCACACAGCAGCAAACTTTCAGGGTTCACACAATGGAATTCACAATCCATATTCACGTGATCCTACCAGATCTCGAATGCATCAAAACCAAGCAGACTGCAAGGAAAGTTTGCATTGAGGCGAGAAGCGAAACCAGGCTACATGCTCTTATCTGTATGAGCTGTACAAGAAAGAACCCAAAATCAAGAGTTTTGATGGGCATCAGCAACTCTCTTAAGACCCAAGTGGGCCACCAATTCTTAAACAAGTTTTCTACCAATTTTCAGTTTTAAGAACTCCATTAGAAGTCAAATAATGTACGAAGGCCAGTATTGTTTGTATTGAGCCTGGTTCAAGCGTTTTAGCTATCCAGGCTCAATACAAAAAAATCTAGCCTTCGTACGCTTAGCACAAAGGGTGCTTGTACGGTAGCGATGCTTCCATTCCTCTAACTCGAAGCGTGCACCAGCGTATGGACAAAATAAGCGAGTTTAAAGGGAGCCAGTTGGAAAGCCAATCAAACAGCGACTTGTGCTTGTTTCATTGCCACCTGTACGTACTATCATACGGAAGCGGATTTGGAGAGGCATAGCACAACACTACTCGAAATTGGCCGAACCATTCCAAGACAAGTCTTCCGAATAGTCATAGAAGGCTATCACCACCATACTACAAGCAGTTATGTTCTTACAAACTCTGTTGCACACTTAGCTTACCATTAAAATCTAATTCTTTAAGTAGACATGATGCTTGCGATTGCATGCCTCAAAGAAGGCGAAGGTTAAAACCCGAAGCGTGTCAAATCTAACCCCAATGACAGTTACAGCAGCCGTATTTGAGGTATACTTACCCCCAGACCGATACCTAGTAGCTTCTCAACTTTTCTTTTCTGCAAGACGCACTCTAGAAGACTGTGGGTGATGGAAGCCCAGAATAACAACGATAGCGATGCTAAAAACCCTTCCCACCCGTACGGCACAGTTGTGGTAACTCCCATTTTGATGCTGTCTCTCTCATTCATCGCTGTTGGTCTGCGATGTTGGGTCAAGGGTAGGCTGTTAAACAGATTTACGCCTGATGACTGGTTATTACTTCTGAGCTTCGTTCTTTATGCGACAATCTGTATCCTAGCCATCGCTTCAGCCAGTTATGGATTTGGGACTCATTCCGTGAGCCTTTCAGAGCATCACCTTCGCATAGTATATCATGTAGGTAGTTCCCCGCTCTCTTGATTTGATGGATACTCATTGCATTTAGTTATGGTTCTTCGAGGAGATAATGTATTTATTAGCAACGGTCATCCTCAAACTCAGTATCTCCATTCTCCTTGTCCGACTAGTCGTTGAGCGTACAAATCGCCTATTGATTTGGGGTACTGCTGCCTTCTATACGATCACCGGCATCCTTTTCGTCTTTGGCATTATTTTCCGGTGCCACCCGATCCGGACTTTCTGGAGTGAGAACGATACGTGTTCAAGATGTATACCCAATCATCTCTTCGCTATCTTCGCCTACTTAAATGCTACCATTAGCCTAGTAACGGACTTCATATTCATTTTCGTACCGACGTTGACTGTTTGGAGATATGACCTAGAAAGGAGAGTCAAGATTTCTGTTAGCATAGTGCTTTGCTTTGGCTTCTTGTAGGTGAACAGAGTTTGATATGCATAATATTCGGGGCACAGCTAATATGTGGTAAAAGCGCTAGTTCTGTGAATATAGTTCGTTATCCATATATCGGTAATCTTGCTTCACCCGGCGACAATTCTTGTAAGTGCACTGCTCAGCTCGGCTTCTGTACTGAATTGTGTCGGCTAATTTCCCTGCCAGTCGATTATTTTGTCATTGGTATCGTTAGTATCCTTGAAATCGGGTTTGGAATAATCGCCATCGCCCTAGCAACTTGTAAACCATTGGCACGAACAATAATACTGCCATGCCTACAAGGTGCCAAATCAAAGCTCAAAACACGGTCTGGAGACCCGGCACACTCCAAGATGACGCAGAGGAAATCGAGGGCCACGACCGATTTAGAAAAGGACACACCACGAATTACGGGAACGATTCGCTCACAGGGGGGGTTAGATGATATCGGGACTTCGGAGGATACATGTGCTCTAGATCGTGAGGGGGGTGCGCTCATGCAGGCTTCGTTGGAAATAGAACTTGACAAAGGGGTAATTGAGAGAGCAAAATGAGAATTCTAATGCCAGAAAGAACCGTTAGGTTCAGCTCAAAATCAGTTTCATCCCACAGACGCTATGATGAACTTATCCATATCCACTTAAGACCTATTCCTATGGCAAGTCGACTATGTCAATAACGCTAACCCAGATATTTTGTTTATTCTCGGAATACGCGGTTACAAGCTTGTTGCCTATCTGAACCGCTACTGGATAGGAGAATCCCTGGTTTTTGTAGTCTGTCATTCATCAGCATCCACGAACTTTTAGTTACTAGACCGGTGACAAATGCCCACCTCTTGTATCAGGCACGATAATGTCTGATGCGTTTGTCCTCAAAACTCCTGCCTTGGTGTACGGCTGGTTTGTGCCATATGACATAGAGATAACCAGGGGCTGACGGATGAGTTCAGAGTTATTCCGCGGGTTTGATATCAAGTATCTGGCACTCTCATCATCTAGTATACCCAGGAACTGCTTCGTTTTTGCATCTGGTATGTTTGTTTCGAAGATCTATAGTTTATTAGCGCTGTTTCCCCCACTTGCCACTATATCTAGCAGATGTACAACAAGACTCACTTTATTTCCATATTCCTGCTCCGCAACGGGGTACCAGCTTTGTCCTTTTGTGTCGAATGTTGTCTCAACCCACACCCGCATTGAATTATTTACGGCAGTAATGTCCCTCCAAAACCTCTGCCAGTATCCTCCTTCGGAAATATAAACTGCATGCGTTACCTCCTGCAAGCTTGTCGATGTGTTTTCCGCATGCAGCTGGTTGTTGTACAACCATGCACTCCAGGCGGGGACGTTCTGGGGCTCCTCCAATAAAGCATTCAGCTCCTCCGCAACATCGCAATAAGCCATGCCGTACATACTGCCATATATTGTTTCGTTGTACAGTGTGATGTATGTCCAATTGTTCTGACTCAGCCAGCATGGGTCGCCAACTACTGACCCGTTGCTTGCAGAAATCTCACGGGCTATCCGCCCTGCACCGCGGGTTCCTGATCCAATGTCTCCCCAGCAAAAGAAATCGGTGGTCTCACCCACAGCCCAAATCGATGATCCGTACTCTACTACAGCTAGACCCCCAATTGCCCGCTGCCAGATAGCTTCGTTGCACCAATAACTGAAATTTGCAACACTTGTTTGATTGGGTAGCAACGCTGCTGGTAAAATCGAATGACTTGGAGACCACGTGAATCCTCCATCTAGACTGATCGATCCCCATAGTTCCATACCCATAGAATCCTCGTCTATGACAGCGCTTGAATGGACGAGGTACACTGTATTGCCGACCGCGAGAAGTGCTGGGTGATGAGCATATGTTCTTCCCATCTCAATTCCATTATAAACCATAATCTCCTTCTCTATCTTGATCTGTTCCCATCCTGCATGGAGTACATCGGAATAATTCAGAGCCGGTGTAACTTGCCAGTATTGGTCTGCTGGCAACGGTGTGATTTCGCTGAGAACCTCCGGACTTATTCCTATTAAAATCAAAGGAATGAAAACCCAAAAAATATAATTGAACATGTTGAGTTGGGGTCTGGGTTTAAGAAGTCTTGGGGCGGCTGGGTGGCTTCTCTACAGCTTTTGGGTGACAGCATGTATTATTATATGGAGTTGCCTATCCCCAAATAATGAGAAAGCAACAGCTCGCTGCTTCTTTTCGGGCTTATACACTATATATATAATAAGTTCGACTTATCAGATAGGTAACATGCCATTGTTTAAATATCCACTCTTGTGGTATTGCGACAATGTAACGTTGCAGTGTAGTATGCTATCTGGACTTATCAATCTATAACTAACTTTCCAGGATTTACTTCTATGGCATTAGACACTATCTATAAGTATCTTTGGTACATAAAATAAACGAAATAAATAAAATAGATGTATTATCTTTCTGTGACTAGAACTATATACCGTATTTGTATTACTTGTTAAGATAGTCGCTCTAAAGTATTCCTACTAGTTTCCTTATCTATATAAAACATAAAAGGTCAGACTCAACATAGTAGTATTAGCATGGCCAATATAGACGCTGTAAAAAATGCTACACAGATATAACTTGTGTAGGGTCATCTCTCCCAATCTGTGGAGACCGCACATATTTGATGCACTTAACTCAAGTGGCAACTCTTGGTTTTTTTATTTATAGTTACTCTAAGTTTCCGAGCTTTATCCAAAATATTCTTAAGATTGCTAACGCAAGTTCCTTTTCTATAGTACATCAGATTGGTGTGCAGAAGGTCGCTACACAAAAGCTGACAACTGTATGATGTAATGCCAATAACACCTTATATATTAAATGTTTTATCGAATTGCTACTCCTTTATGATATCTCTCTTCTATAGATTTACTTCTTTATTTATAATACCTTATTTTGTCCAAAATCCAGTACACTCCCACAGACCAATAGAGAACGTTAGGCAATAGTCCTACTATTACTTATAGCTACACCCGTAGATTGGTTCGGTTTCAACTATTGGCTATTATCTCTCAATAAACCCAACACCAATGTCTAGATATCTAACTTCGACTTGATTCTGCCACACTGTCTGTTGCCTTGTTATATACCTAGGATCGAGCTTTCTTCTACAGGTGACGTCCTGTGATGAAAGAGTATGATAAATTCGACCCTTTCTATCAGCAACATGTCGAGTCGTCTAGGAAGAAAAAATAGGGACGTACTAGGCCAATGTAACTTGTATAGTAATATTAATTAGATAGATGGGATCTCGCAAGATCATCTCCTAGTAATAATACTATAACGATAGCTCTGAGCTGCTTCACCTCCGTATTACGCAGTCATAATGGAAGTTTGCTTAATCACGTTGTACGCATTGGAGCACCCGATGATGATTTGCTTTTCGATCGAGTAGTTGGTTTACAAGAATAGAAGAACGCCACGTTAGGGTAGTAAGTGTAGGTGAATTGAGAGTATACTGTATCCTGTGTTCTACTGTCGAAACTTCCAAGACTCCTATAATATTCACTGTTTGGAAGCAAGACTACGACTTTGAGCTACTACCATGGAGTAGGTGTAATATGTATAGACTTGGTGTAACAAATCTAACAGCTCGCATCTTCTTACTTCTTTCCCTGTTTTTCCATCTCCTTGATATTAGAACGTCCTTAAAGCAGGTTCTTGTTGTGATGGATTGGGATTAATAGACTTTATGGCTTTAGGGGTTAAAATCCTAAATTGCTATTGGAATTTAACTTATATCTTGGCTCTAGGCTTTTGATATGAAAAGCCACTTAGACATAGAAAGGGGCGTATAAAACATAACATAACTAATGAAATCACTGCACGCATGAGTTATTTACGATTAAATGGATTTCTGCATATACGTATAAGATGAAAATCGTTCCAGACGATCTCGAACTCGCTTATGGAGAAGAAGAAGCAGTGGGATGGCCAAGTGGCTTTCCGACGTTGATGCCAAATTTGCCCATGATATTACCGGCACTCTTGTAGTTACAGACTGTGTACCAAGACGCATATCTGGCAAAGATGGTTCCGGCGGGGCAGTACTGAGTAGCGCAGCCAACCGTACTGCTTGCTTTCCAGACAACCTGGGTAAGGTGACCCCAATTAGCAAAGTTGTTGGTATTAGGTGTTGGCTGTCCGTAGTATGATGGAAGAAAGGCCGCGAACTCTTTGTTGTACCACTGTTGTGTAATAGCGTTGGAGAGCATGACCAACGGGCTCAATCCTGCAACGTTGCCAGTAGCTCCGTAGGCCGCGATGTTTTGTCCGTATCCTCCACCACCGGCGGTCAAGTTGTGACCCCAGACACAGCTCTGTGCAAGATTTCTAGCATAACTAGCAAGGTTATTGTCGTAGGTTAAGGCCGAGGCACTGTGGTTTGCCCGATGCACATTGTGGTGTGATAGAGCAACACTTGCGTAGTTGGATGGAACTGCGGAAGGTGGATATGCTCGGGCTTGGAGCTGGTTTTCTTGGGGTAGAAAGATTGGAACACCGACAAGTGTTGACGCAGATGCAATTGGTGGTGAGACAGTACTCGTAGATGTTGAGTTTATTGGTTGGGACATGATTGGCGATGCTACTACTGCATGGTTTAAGGCGAGGAACGCTGCGAGGGAAGTGAAGGTCTGCATCTTTGTCAGAGCGGGTGAGCCGATTAATTGCTGTTGTGGGATTGTTGCCTATCTCTGTGCTGTTGTTACCGTTGTATCTAGGATGGTGTTGTTGATGAGATGGTTGGATCTGATGTGGGGATCTATCTTATATATATATCTATTATTGAAGCCTCTAGATCGAAGTATACCTGTTCAATTTTCGCCCAATGAAGTTGATGTCTAAGACTCGGTGGTGTGCGTGTTCGATTTCCACCTAGTAGAGCAGATGTCCCTAATACAATAGCAGTCGACACTATCCAAACGCACTCATTAGCTAAGCCGACCACCAAAGAATGGAAATCCCGACTCCGGAGCCAGGAAATGTCTAGAGTATAACGAGTCAGGCTTGTAGCAGATAATTGGAAATTGTTCAGTCTAGATCCTAGAGATGCCTTTGTGTTGGCGACAAGCGAGCCATATGCTTCAAGCGCCTCTAGAAGTCACCATCGTGCCTTAGCACTGTGCCAACGTAGATGGGGATCAGTGCCCAGCATGGAGTTATCAGAAAATTACAGACAGGTCATACGAAGACCCGCGGACTTGGTAAATACATCTGGCCTACAAGTAAAATGCCGTTCCCGGCGAACTCGGCTCCTTCCCATCGCCGGATATAGCTGCAAGTCCACATCTTAATGAAATAGAAGGCCATGCTACCTCTTTATCTCTAATGTCCGCCTCTTCACGAGTCCCCAGTAGACTCTAGTCACCAGTAATACAAATAATGGTTATTGCGGCTGTGCACCGGACTAGTTGGCAACTTAAAGCAAAGGCCTTTGATTGTAAAAACCTAAATAGTTGGAACATTGATTGCGGATGTCTCCCAGAGAATACTACTCCCAATGCAGCAGAAATATTCCGTCATCTTCGACGTAGAAGCCTCTGGGCTCAAAAGAAACGTCAAAAAGATGGTGGTCGGAATATGGATAGTGCAGAAACTCAGCTGTACCTCACCGTACTATTTAAAACGCAAGCTCCCAAGCTGAGGGACTTCCAGTTCGGATTCATTCGTATGGCCAACTTCACTGGCTTGTATAGCACTTTCGGGCACTTTTTTTTGTAATCTCGGCAGTCGACCCTGTTCTTCGCCAAGGATTTGTCCATGCTGGATTAGTGTTCACTTCTAACGCTAATACTACATAGTATACTGCCATCGCAGGCCTGCCTGACTATAATCTACTACCACTTATTCTATATTTATGCTTATCTTAATGAATTAGCAAATACCATACAATATTTACATTGCTTTGTTGCTTTTAATTGTTGTATTTTATACACAGATAAGTAATTGCGCACTA
>JAJONI010000560.1:0-21747 GCA_022190145.1 Pezicula rhizophila
TATTTAAAAATCAGAGATAGACTTAAGTAAACCACTCGATTAGAACAACCTTATCAAATGTAACTAAGTATAAAAAACACCCTCGCTTCACCAATTCTATTAAACACCAACCCAAAAAAATCATAAAATATTTTCCCTCAAATAAAAGAAACCTAACCACACTCTGTCCTATCCCTCTCCTAATTCCCCCTCCAATACCTCACCGCCCTAAACTTCCACCCTTGCACAATATAACACCACTTCTCACTATCCGCGGCCCGTCGCCGTAGCCAGCTGATCATTTTCATCTGCAGGCAGGGAAAGCCTAGTGCGACTACACATTACAGGAACCTGTCAGAACTTGCAGGAATTCATGCAAAAGCGACCAGGCAGGTCGGCAGGCAGGCAGGCAAGAATTCAATCACATCACAGCGAGCGACGAGGCAATTAACTAGCCATTGACCAAAAGGTGCAACGGGAGATGCAATGCAGTAGCTAGCTGAACAGCGGGGGGAACAGCATGGCGCAGTTCCGTAGGAATCAAACGGTCCGAAGAAAAGAAAAAAGAAGCTTACTCGCGTAGATTATTAGTAGAAAAGAACCACTTAGAATTGTTGTTTAGAAATATATCACACGGATTCTAGCCTATCATCGAGTGCGAAAGCGGGCGCGCTTATAGGATGTGTAACGGTCTAGAGAAACAGCTAGCTACCGGATCGAGGTTGTACCTCAAAGTATATAAAAATACCTACAGTACGCCACTGCACGCTTAAGAAAAAAAACCCGCAACGATCGTTGGCCAAAGATATGGAGAAGACCCCGATCCGACTGGACTGATAAACAAGGTTCGTAAGCGATAGGTTCCCGAATATGCCGATCTCAATTTTCCCAGCAATCTTTGGACCAAAACCAGAACTCACATCCGATCAGAAAAAGAATCACACCAGAAGGTTCCCGGGGAAATTTAGCCGAAGATTTGTTCCTACCCTTTGTACATGTAACCCCTCCCTCCCCCATCACCCCAGAACCGACCTAGACCATGAACCCTAGCTCGTGGAGAGGGGAGGGGGAAAGAAAATGAAAACTAATAATACTACGTAAAGGTCGACAGACAATCCTCCGATTGTCTGATTGATCTAGAAAGATACCTAGGTACTGATTTTTTATTGGGCGAGGAGAGAATGGGGGATTGGTACTTCAATATACGAGTAATGTACTTCGATACAAAAGTACCTTTGGGATCGGATCTGGTGGACATCAGGAAAGATGATTTGATGAGTTGGTGACGTGGTACTTAGTAGAAGGTTACTATAGACGAGCATTATGTAACTTGCCTAGGTACCGATACCCAGTAAAGTATTCAAGCTCGAAGGATTTCAGCTGCTGTAAACACTTTTTAACAACGATTATCCAAGCAGTTCCATCGACTCCGCTTAGAAAACAAAACAAAGTTGGTTATAGATCGTGTTAATTGAGATTCAGTCATAAGGAAAATTAGAAAAAAACTCACCAGTGGAATTGCAAAATGATTCCATTTCATGAAAAAAAAAAAAAAAAAAAAAAAAAAAATTCCTAGGGTCTCCTTTCCCTGCGACCTGCCTTGTAACCTGCCTTGTAACCTGCAACCTACAAGCTGCCAAATCGCAACCTGGAATCTGGCAAAGGCAAGCTGCAAGCTGCAACATGCAGAGCTACAAGCAACAAGCATTTGGCCATGTCTTACCCCGCATTGACACATTCAAGCTTCCATAACCCCTGCCATAACCCCTGCCACAACCCCTCGACTATTAACGATCGGACCTCATTTCTTACTTAGTACACCGACACTAACAGCAATGGGAAAAAAAGTAGATATTTATAACCACATCATCCCCTTCAACTCGTCATTCCACATCCGAATGCTCGGACGAGTCTCGGTATTGTGTATACCAAGTCTATGCATCGATTAACGCAAAGCAACCTCTTTTGATGCTTGGTAGCTTTCGTTGGATATAAACTGATCACCAGATAAGATTATCCATCTGCCAAGAGCCAGCAACATGGCATGGCCCATACTTTCGTCGGAATTGCGGTCTTACCCCGCAAATCTAGAGTCCTTTTCTTGGGTGCTGTGGGCCTTTGCTTTGCTGAGCCCTGCTGAGCCTTGAACTGTGTTTCGAGGAAAGTAGACGCCCAGAAATATTGCTCGAGTCAAAAAAAAAATTGAGAGGGGCTAGGCTTATTACTTCGGGTGATGTGGGCTGCTGGAGCACTGGGGTATACATGCCCTCAATGCCAAGTAACTACCCACTCTGAAAGTGGTGTCTTATCCGGGAGATATGGTACCATGGCATTGAGACGTGCACCATTTGGAAAAGCTTCGTGAAGCTTATCCCTGGTTCGGCGTGGTTCGGCGCTTGAATTTCTGGTTGTTGATGGGCACCAGGGTCGGGCGATTTACGATATGCTGTGATCAGGGACGTGAGTGATCGGATGTCGGTGGGAAGTAATAATAACAGAGGGGAAACTGGGAATGGCAGTATAGGAGACAATAACAGAGAGGGGGGGTGAGAAGGATAAATGAAAGATGAATTCCCTCTTTCTCAAGTCCTTTTTCCTCTTTCTGTATCCAAGTCGGATCTTCCTTCTTTCTGTCCCTTTTTATTCTCAGCTCATTCTTTCTCGTCGTACTCTTTCCGAATCTTCAAAGTCAGCTCTCCAATAACCCCAATGGCTCCAATGGCTCTCCGCACCTTGGCAACGTTGCTACTGGCAATTGCAAGCCTCGACCGAGCTTCTGCTGCCCCCGCCGGAACCAAAGTCCTCAGAGCAGCTGAGTCTGGAACACCCACCTCCCTTCTAGGTTACAATCCAGCAAACGGGGTTGTAAACCAAGATACCGATAATATCCAATACCAACTCGCAGCCGGGCAAACTGATGCAGCGACAGTTGGCGCCTACCTCGACTTCAACAATATCGAAAACCCGCAGCCTATTCGCGGGAGCAAAGGTGGAACTGATCCAGGACCAAGAACCCTAGGCTACGATCTCTTGAACCCGGATAAGCTTGCGCCGCCAGGAACTGATCATGGTGGCGTTGATAACGCGCAGTGGCCGTAAGTGAAAAATCCTAGTAGAATATCCATTCTAGAGATCATTGGAGTTTGCTCCTGGAATTTCCAGAAAAAGTATACTGACTCTGAGTTTTTGACTTGCAGAATGGGCCTCAGTCATGCAAAACTTGGGCTTAACCGCGCAGGCTGGTCGAGACAGCAGAATGTTGATAACATCCCTGCGGCTACTGCTATGGCTGGTGTTGATATGAGATTGGAACCGGGTGCTTATAGAGAGCTGCATTGGCACAAGGCAGCCGAGTGGTCCTATGTGATGAATGGGACTGTGAGAGTGCAGGCTATCGATGAGGAAGGACGGACCTTCATAGATGATTTGAGTGCTGGAGATGTCTGGTTCTTCCCGCCGTAGGTAGCTCTCCTTGTGATCTTGATCAGCCTAGCTAACAGCCAACTTAGCGGTGTGCCACATTCACTGCAGGGCTTAGAAGGCGGTTGCGAGTTCTTATTGGTTTTTGATGACGGGTCTTTTTCAGAGGACAACACGTTTTTAGCGTCTGAAGTATTCGCCCATAATCCGGTTAGTAATACTCTAAGCAGAGTTTACCATTCAACTGACAGATCGACAGCAAGAAGTACTTTCTAAGAACTTCCAACTTCCACTCTCGGCATGGAAAAATATCCCGGCAGGAGAACTCTTCATCTTTCCAGGTACCCCGGCACCAACCGATATAGAAAAGCAGAATGTCACTGGCTCCGCTGGCCTGGTACCACTTCAGAACTCCTACACGTACCACTTGTCAAAGCAAGCTGCTACGCACGAAGTCGCCGGCGGTACAGTGAAAGTCGTTGATCCAACCACCTTTCCAATTGCATCAGGCTTTTCTGCAGCAGTCGTGACTGTTAAACCCGGCGCGATTCGCGAAATCCACTGGCACACAACAAGCGACGAATGGAACTTCTTCCTCGCCGGCAACGGAAGAATCAGTATATATGCCGCGCAAGGAAATGCGAGGACTTTTGATTACCACCCTGGAGACTGTGGCTACATCCCCAAGAGTATGACGCACTATGTTGAAAATATTGGGACCGACGATTTAGTATTCATTGAAGTCCTACAGGCCGATCACTTTTCAGGTAAGTTATGCTTTCTCTGCGCAAGTGACCCTACTGACCACAAATTAGACATCTCTGTAGGCCAGTGGGTTGGCTTAACCCCATCGCAGATCGTCCAAGATACTCTGAACTTGACCAACGAGACTGTCGCTGCGTTCAAGAAGGAGAAGCAGTATATTGTCCAAGGAGATGTCGTGGCGTAAGCGAGGACAGATCTAGTTAGCTTACTTCCTCCTATTTCGATACCTTTTCTTCTGATGTAGATCGATTAACGTTGCGATACTAAAGTCGACAACACTATTTTAGCTTATGATACAATCCATATCAATGATTGATGCTTGCTATCAGGTGTTGCTGCATTCGATATATCGTACTTGGCTGCGTGATTCCGGCTCATAATGTAGGTATAGTACTGTTGCTTGATGCACACAAGAGTGAGAAGCCTTAGTATGGCCCTTCTGATTGAATTGGGTTTCCACAGTGGTTGGTTAAGTCCGAGCAGGGCGAACCATTGCAGCAAGTACTGTATTGTAATCTTACCTTCACGTCGTGATCCATGTTTTCGGCGATAAACAGTAACGAACGACAGTGCAAGATATACTGTAGCTATGGCAATGCTGGGACGATGGTCGTCTGTTTTGTTTAAGAACAGACTGCAGCACGAAGCATTGGTGTCGTAGGCCCTGTTTCTGAATTTGTCATTAGCTAACATTTAGATTAGAGTCTTAGACGAATCGATGCAAAACCAGAAATGCTGTTTCACAAAGATATTCGAGCCCAGGACGAGCAGGGTACCGGTATAATCCTACAATCCTACCTACTGTGTAGGCCGCTTGACATTATTATGTCTTGTCTGAGAGCAGGAATGATGACTAAGCGGAGCTATGCGCTATGATCGCAATAATGGAATATTCCGTAGAACAGATGTTTTGGTAGTTGTTTGTTTTTTTTTGAAGTGAACAACGTGTCGCCAACTACTCGCCAACTATTCCGCGCCAAGCAAAGAATAAGAAGTATGTCGTAGGTATAAAGTTCCAATTGTAAACACATGAGCACCTGGGACGTCGTCTGAAAACTTAATCGGCACATGCTCTGCTGTGCTGTACTGCACTACTGTCCTCTGTAGTGTCCCATGTGTAGTAGTGTACGGTACTAGTGACGATAGCTGTCCATGACGTATCAATGAGCATCAGCAGTGGTGCGGGCAGAGGAAGCTGGCCGTGATGCTTGGAGGCTCTGTGACTTTTCTTTTCTCTCGGTGCTCGGCCTTAGCGTGTGCATCCGACAGTGCGGATTTATGGTAGTTCACGGACTCATGTTCGGCTCCCAATGGACAATCTCTACTTCCGAGTTGCGCTACTTTGCAACGCTAGTCCCAGCCCAGGCTAGAGGATGTGTATAGAGTTTCTAGATTTCAAATGAAAGACGTTGTCGATCAAGAACTAGCCCTACCCTATTCTATTCTTCAAGATGCGAGGAACCTCAATTGTCTCGTCTTTACTACTGAATCCTTTGTCTATACTTTATACCCATCCTAACGATACGCTCCTAAAGAGCCTGGCCCACACAACCCCTATGTGTACATATCCTTGATATGCGTGAAGCACTGCAGCAGGCGAGTTCCCATCCAGAGCACCCCGCCGAGGGTCTGCCGTTCAATTCTGCCAGCCCTGAAGATGTCGAGCAGAACAGCCCCACTACTACTACCACCGTCAGCGAGGACAGGAAACCAGCGCATCCCGTTGAAAAAACCATTTCTTGTGTTTCCTGTCGCAGGCGCAAATTGAAATGTGATCGAGTCAAGCCTGCATGTGGAACGTGCAGTCGACTGAGGCATGACTGCGAATATCCGGAACGCCGAAGAAATCTGGGTGCGAAGCGTAGGAATATGAAGGAATTGGAGGCGAGACTAGGTATACTTTATGGAGTCTAAGTTTGATGGAACCTCATTGTGCTGACCGTTGCGGTGTAGCTCAGGTGGAAACCAAGCTCGTCGCCGAGGCAAATTTATTGTCTAACTATCCCTCCACAAACCTAACGACCATCCGCGAACAAACTAGGCAGAAGATTGATTCTCAATGGAATGGGAGGGCAGGCCCACCCAATGGCAATGTAGACCAGAATGAGGAGAACCGTGTTGATTTCGAAGATGGCGCTAGAGGCCGTGGACAATCAGAGTTCGACTTTGGTGGAAGTCCATCTACAGCACTGGGTGAGCCCTTTTCAAGTGAAGTCATTAGTTTGGGCCTTCAAGAGCCGCTTCCCACAGAAGAGGCACAAGACGAACTGTACGCACACACCTCTCTCAAGTTTGGAAGTGAAAGGGCTGACAAAACTAGGCACCGAATCTTCTTCGATAACATCCATATCTCCATGCCCCTGACGCACAAGCGACGCTATTTTACAAAACTCAAACTTGGCCCAAATTTAAGACCACCAGTGTGTTTACAATACGTTATGTGGGCGTTAGCCGCGTCAGTTTCAGACAAGTACGCACATTTGGAAGATGTGTTCTATGCGCGGGCACGAAGATATGCCGAGGCTGAAGAAATGAAGGTTGGTAATCCTTCTGAATTGGAGGTAATGAGATACTAACCAGCTTTAGGGATACGGCGAAGCATTTATAACTGTGTATCATGCCCAGACCTGGGTCTTGCTCGCAACATACGAAGCGAAAAGGACACTTTTCACTAGAGCATGGATGAGCACGGGAAAGGCCACTCGACTTGTTCATATGATGGGCCTTTATCGCTTAGATGGAGCCGCTCTAGAGGTAAAGCAAATTCTACCACCAGCAAAAGACTGGATAGAGCTCGAAGAACGTCGAAGAACATTTTGGGGGGCATATTATGGTGATCGTTGGTCTAGTGCCGGTACAGGCTGGCCCATGATAATTAACGAATCAGAGGTTCGTATAAGAAAATGATGTACTTGTTTACTGCTGACACTTTAGATTCTAACCAACCTGCCATGCTCAGATGAGGATTTTGAAAATGGACGCGAAACACCTTCAATCTCTCTTACTGAGGCAATGACAGGAGATGGTGCTTCAAAGATATCGTCTTTCGCAGGTGTTATCCTTTCGGCGACTCTTTTTGGTCACAACTTTGCCCACATTCATCGAAGAGGTCCTAACGAGCAACCGGAGAACCAACTCCATGGAGAATTCTGGGAAAGGCATCGACGGATGGATAACACCTTGTCCAACACATTTATGTTCCTGCCACAGCATCTTCGCCTGCCTCAAGGTTTGAGAGATCTAAACGTTGTTTGTAAGAACGATATATTTTTCTTCGTCCCCCTAGTCCATAATATTCTATATTTTCTCCTGCTTCTAGTCCCTACAATTCTATCTCAAGAGTGCTTTGTTTATCAGTATAACTTATCGCATAATGATAAATACTGACGCGACAATTACATAGTTTTGAATATGAATATACACACAGCGGCGATTTGCCTTCATAAGGCTGCTATCATGACGGCTGAGAAGCATCATCTAGATCCAAACTTCATTCGACAAAGCCGAAGTAGGTGCTCAATGGCAGCGGAAGAAATAACAAATATTATGCGTCTTGTTAGTCACGTTGACGCAGCAAATGTAAGCAGGCGCCAATATTGTGGTGTATGATAGCTCATCATTTTTGTAGATGAACTCATGGATGGGTTTTTGTCTCTATGTTGCTGGCAACGTCTTTATCGAGGACCAGAGGACACATTCTAATCCACAAAGCGCTAGTAACCTCGAATTCCTCGTCGTTGCAATGAAAGCCATTGGGAAGCGACATACGATTACCAATCACTTCATTTGTCAGCTGATTTTCGATATGGAAGCGGCTGGGATTGCCAGGAGGGAAAATAATGTGTGTTCCAAAACGGGACCAGTCCCCTACTGGAAGGAAACCAATCTCGTGGGATCAATTGTCGAAAGTCCAAACTCAGATTGCTCTCCAGCGATAATTGAGGAACCGGACCACGCGAAGCCATCTGGTCAAGGTTGTTCTACGACTTGTGGGATCAATTCGCCCTTCCCACTATTAGGTATAGTGCAACAGGACGATCAGAAAGCCACATCACAAAGTTCACATGCTAGCACGCCTATTGAACAGCTTGATAACCACTATGGTGCGACGAAAGATAACACGGCACGGTTCTTCATTTTATCTCAAGAGCCAAGAACAAAAGCTTCAAATACTTCCACGGCCCCGCATTCTTCATCAAATTCTTTAAGCGGTGGCGTGCCACAGGATGGGATGGAGGCCTCTCCTAGGGACGTTGATATCCGGGACCCCAAAACTCGTGATAGATCCAAGAGTTTTGATCCCGAAAATCGCATCAATACGACTTCAGCTGGAGTCGCCATAAGTGGCGGTTTTGATCGTGTGCCGTGGCTAACGCCTAATCAGCAGCCTGGAAGCACTCAAACAGCTGCTGCGTACGCCGCATTCCGCCCTCATTCCGTAGTACCTTATGGCCTTACAGAGACAGACAACCGACAGAATCGAAATGCCTCCAGATTTATAGCGAGCCCTAGCCAAAATCGACCTGTGCCTCGAGCCCAAAACCCTGCCTCGTCGCCATCTCCAAATGTAAACTCAACGCATTTCACTATCCGCGAGGCGACAAAGCAACCTGACTATGAAATGTGGAACACACAGGACATGGATATGTATTCCATGCAAAGTGGATGGAACCTTGACATGAATGATGTAGCTATGCAAGATGGGTTCCAGATGAGCAATCTTGATAATACTCTAAGAGAGGGCGATGGTGTCACCGACTTTCTCAATGGTATCGGGTTGTCGGATTGGAATCGTGGAGGCGGTTGAAAGGAGCAACCTTTCTGACACCCAGAAAGTATTCAATTTGAGCCTCGAAACAACACGCATGAGCATTTTGCGTGATGGGCTGATGAATTACTCGTCGGAATGTTGCCCTTCCGTAATTACTCTTGTTAGTATTGCAACCTTGGTGGTAATTCCGAATCCATCATAGGCATGCATTCACGACTACACAACTAAAAGACTGCGAGCGGCTCCAAGGTTGACGGCGGGGGTATAAAGGCACAATATAAGATCTCTACTCTAACGAAGAACGGCGAGGCGACCGATTTACAGCAATGACATTAACGACTAGCATTGATGACACTTATACCATAGAAGGGTTTGCATGCAATATTACTTATGTACGAAAGTCTTGGAACTAGAAATTCGGAGGTTTCTGACCATAGAATGGAAGGGGTACGGGACGGCACTGGAGGGGGTCAGTTAATTTAGAAGGCTCTTAGGGGCGTCAAAGCCGGAGAGACATGTAGAGGCCGAACTTGTAGTGTAAAATATGATACTTCTTATGACATGGACTCTTTATGATAGACTTGTTTGAAATTATCATGTATCTATCTTACTGCTGGTTTTGAGAAGTGTTTTGGGTATTGGATTATTCGTTACTTCGCGTCAATCCCCACCTCGTCTGCATGCTAGGCAAGCCGACGAGTCCTTGTTTTAGCACAGGTTGTTCTAGAATGGATTGATATGCTGTAGATTGTTGTCCCTATGTTTCTCACTATATCATCATCATCTCATCACAAGGCTGTCGTTTATCGTCCCAATCATCAAGGCTGATTCAACCTTCCTGCCACTGGGGCGATTTCGTGTCCCAGCAATCCCACCTGTTTCTCGCATTCTTCAGTTTGCGACTCGCCATATCTTCGGTGTTAGGAGTCAACAGCTCAATAGGACAGCCGCAAAATGGTAAGAAATTACAGTATCGTTTGGACGCAGTAGTTGACCATGGATTATGGGCAAGGTTCCGGACAAAACTTAGCAAGAACTTCTTGAGGGTGATTGTTGACCCACCGAATGCTAATCTTCAGGAAGCATTCACTGATTATTGATGCTTTCCCTACAGGTTATCTCCTTTCGCTTCAAAATTCTTCTGACTAATATGTCTAACTATTGTCGCTGTCCATGGATTGAATCTAACAAACAAGAGAAAGCATTTACAACGCGGACGTCAAATGAGAAGCTTTGGATTGGAGACTTCCTTCCAGAACAAGCTGAGCATCTGCTAAATGGGCTTAGCTTTATGAAGGTACTGGGGACGTTATTACTCACCGCCTTTGTCGGGACGAAATACTGGTAATAAGCTGGTAACTATTCTGCCAGATATAACCCCTTATATAGCGGTGAGCGAAAACTTACCCCTTTCCTACTCGCAACATATGTTGTTCCGTTGTTCCGTCACTAAATTGTAACGGAACCGGGCTAATAGATTCCCCATTACTTCGTATAGTGGCAATCATTCAACCATCGGGGATATCGGCGCCTCTATCTTGAGCGGTGTTCTGTCTCGAAAAGGGATCGGTTTTCTCCGAGGTCATGCGCCGTTTTCGTTTTCTCCAGAATGAGTACCAATTTCTGAGTTTCTATGAGACTTGTCTGTTGAAACCAATTGGTCTGTTAAGAATTACTTTAACATGTGCGAGATTTGCTAAGATGGGAAGTTGACCATCGTTTAGATTGTAAGATGGTAGACAAGAAGTCTACAACCCTTAGTCTGGGTGGGAAATGTGAGAAGCAGCTCGGGATTAAGGCCAACCATCGTGGGATTTGTTGTTTTGAGTTATGAAATGAGTTGTGAAATCTCTGGTCAAACTTCCAGACGGTGCTGGGCTCGAAGAGCCATACGGCGATCTGCCTGGGGGACCTATTGCTACTGCAGCTTTTCCTAGTCTTCTAGAAACCATTGAATATTGATTGAAAGGAATCAAATGGGATGAAAAAACAAGGCTGGACGAGCCACGCTCTCTCACTCAAGAACTTAACGTGGTAGCTTCTAGAGGGAATGCTCGAGCAACAGCACTCATTCTGAACCATATGCATGTTGATCCAAACGGAAGATGCGATGCTTACAAGACCATTTTTGGCAGCAACCAACGAGGCGAGCGTCATGGGGCTCTTCTTGGATAGACCAGAAATCCAAGTCAATGCTCTGACTACTACCGCGGATGAACACGGCTTTGATGGTGGCAGCGCTCTGCAAGCACAAAGATATTAACATCAATCTGCGGAACAGATTCGGCCTTTTTGGCATTAGACATCGCGATTCGTGAGGGCAGCATTGATACCTTGAAGGTGTTATTATGTCGTTGTGATCTTCTGGTCAATGAGGGAGCGCGCTGGAGTGAGGAGACATCATCATCCATGTGCTTTGGAGAGACGCCACTGATTACGGCTACACAAGAGAGGAATTAGAAGTTGTGAAGATCTTGCTGCGTGATGAGAAGGTGAAGAGGAATCTGAAGGGCGTGGATGATGGTCTTACAAGATGAAAATATGAATGAGATGAGGCGTATAAGTTACCTCGGGATATAATAGTATTCATTCTGAGATATTTCATAATATAGTGTCTTACTTTTCTACCCCTAGTTTGTAGGATTATATCCCCTTTAAAAGGAGTCATCGTATCGTCCAAATACAAATGCTGTTCCAGCTGCCATAATGAGGCAGGCTTGGGTTCAGTAGTACCATTGTTGCCGCTTGTCGAAATTTGACGCAGTCGATACTTCCCGCCAACGGCGTCATCGGGTACTTTAACGTTAAAAGCCTTCATTAACATATTGGTTGAAAGTTTGTATACGAGTTTCCCTGTCCGTTTCTCTCTGTTGTGGCTAGGTGTGTTCCACATCGCAGCAGGTAAGAAGCAAGCATAGAAATCCAACTCGGAATGTATCATACTGCAGAATTAGAATCGAAATTAGAATCGGAATTAGAAGCAGCGTTTAGAAGATTTAATTCGATGCTATCCCATTCGTAAATGATTAGAGTGCTGCTATTATCATCTTACAATCCAACTTCCCGTGCGGCGGCTAGGCCAAGCCGGGAAGGAGCCCCCAAGGCAATATCAGAAAAGCTTGTTTCCCCGCTTCCTACTGTATCAGCACGCGGCATGGTCACCTACCTTACAGTACGGAGTACCTTACCTTACCTCCTACCGACAATTCCTACCTACCTACCTACCTTCCTACCTTCCTACCTTCCTACCTTCCTACCTTCCTACCTTCCTACCTTCCTACCTTCCTACCTACCTAAACAGTCCTCGTCCCTGCACTCTCACTACTGGAGATTAACTCATACAATTTTGTATCGCTCAGGCCATGGTGGATGGATGGACCCGCCAGCTAAGAACTTAATTGTTTGTAGGTAAAGCTCATGTCTTTCCTTTTTTTTTTTTCTTTTTTCTCTCTTCTTTTTTCACCCCTTCTCTCAATTCAATCCTCCTCTCTATCATTATGTTGTGGCATAGCCTTCTAGCTAGCACCACACTGTTCGCAGGCATAGTCTCCTTTTCGACTAGCCATGTGCTACACGAGGAGAGGGCAATTGCTCTTCCACACAAGCGGCAGCGTGTCGATGGCGATGCCATTGTTCCAGTTCGCATTGGTCTCCGTCAGAGCAATCTGCACACTGGTTACGAGAGATTAATGGACGTCTCTCATCCCACATCAAAGAACTATGGCAAGCATCTGTCGAAGGAGGAGGTCCACTCAATCTTCGCCCCTGCTGAGGAGACCATCGAGATCGTCAAGAACTGGTTGCTTGGTTCGGGTCTGTTCAATGAGAGCGACATTATCCAATATGAGAACAAGGGATGGCTCGCGGTCGATATGCCTGCTAAGCACGCTGAGAGCCTCTTCGGTACCGAGTACTATGAGCACGAGACAGACAAGGGACATGTCAGGATTGGATGTGACAGGTACTACCTTCCAACCCACGTTTCTAGCCATGTCGACTTTGTCAAGCCAGGTGTGAAACTATCTCCTCCTCTCCGAAAGAGGCAGATTGAGAAGCGCAGCAGCGTCTGGAGCCCAGCAAGAGGGAGCCATAGCCCACCACGCGTCCAACCACCTTACTACCCAGGATGGCAGATGCCATCTGGGGCGGGTGGTCTGTCTCCTGATCTCCAGAACTGCGGTGTCAATATCACTCCGACCTGCATCAAGGCTCTGTACGACATCCCTACAGCTACTCTAAACCAACCAGAGAACGTTATGGGCCTATTCGAGGACTACGACGCTTTCTCCCAAGGCGATATCTCACTCTTCTTTGAGAACTTTGCCAAGAACGTTCCGCCAAACACAAAGCCTAATGTCATCTCGGTTGATGGCGGTACCGCACCAGTTGCGCCTGACGACGTGCGCAACGGAGGAGAGTCAGACCTCGACCTTGACCTCGCCATCTCCCTCATCTACCCACAGTCCGTCACGGTCTATCAAGTCGATGATTTGCCCAACTCCTCTGGTGAAACTAACACTACCGGCTTCCTCAACACTTTCTTGGACAGTATTGACGGCAGCTACTGTGACTATTCCGCCTTTGGCATCACCGGCGACAGTCCAGGCATTGACGCTTCTTACCCCGACCCCCTACCAGGCGGATTCCAGGGCCAGTTGGAATGCGGTACTTACAACCTCACCCGTGTCGTCTCTATCTCATACGGTGAGGCAGAGGTTTACCTCCCAAAGCCATACGTCGAGCGTCAGTGCAATGAGATCATGAAGCTCGGTCTGCAAGGCCACTCCATCCTCGTTGCCAGTGGTGATTACGGTGTCGCAAGTTTTCCAGGCAGCAATGGTGACCCAGAAGGATGCCTGAGTGCTCCTGGCATGAACGGGACTATCTATAATCCCGACTACCCCTCCGGATGCCCTTATATTACCGTTGTTGGTGCCACCAGACTCTACCCGAATGACACTGTCAACGACCCCGAGTCTGCCATGCAAGTCAACCTGACTGCCTTTAACCTCGCCACAGGCAGCGGGCCAACCAGCCCACCCTACGACTTCTTCGCGACCGGCGGAGGATTTTCCAACTACTTCACCCCACCATCCTACCAGGCCAAGGATGTCGCCAACTACCTCAATAAAAACCTACCATACCAGAGCTTGCCCTACTACGAGGTCAACGCTGATGCCACTAACATTGGTCAGAATGGAGGTGTATACAACCGCCTTGGTCGTGGATACCCTGATGTTTCAGCTAACGGAGCTTTCTTGCTTACCTATGTTAATCTCACTCAAGGTACCTTCTTCGGCACTTCACTTGCGTCTCCTATTTTTGGAGCCGTCATTACGCTCATCAACGAGGAGCGTACAGTTGCTGGTAAGGGACCTGTTGGATTTATAAATCCCGCATTGTACGAGAGTAAGTGATTCACTTCTAATATATTTTTTGCCGATCGTGCTGATGAGAATATAGACCCATCAGTTCTTAATGATATTACTAATGGATCGAGTAAGTTCTTCCCTCTGGCCCCTTTGAGGTTATAATGCTTATAACAGAATAGATCCCAACTGCGGTTCACAAGGCTTCCAGGCTTCCCAGGGCTGGGATCCTGTCACTGGTCTCGGAACACCTAACTACCCTCGCATGTTGGAATACTTTTTAAGTCTACCATAGACAGCCTGTTAAAAGAATACAATAATGTATGTGTAGGATAAAACTTGTACACGGAGGTCGTTGATACGATGAGGTATAACAGAAGAAGAAAAGTGTGTAAATAATCTTCGATCCTTTAGTATCTAGTATAAACCTCTTAATAAAGATATTCACGTTGCTACATTAAGCTTCCTGCTTCCAAAAGTTTCGTCCTATAGAGCCATTGCTCTTTGTTTAAGCCCTTCTCAGTTCTAATATCTCACGTCACATCCTCGATACTAATCACCATGACGATGAACAGATGAGCTCTATCCATGATACCTCAAGATCCCTATAAATATCCTCTCATACTCTCACCACACAGTTTGCTACGTACTACCATCCAATACGTATTACTTACCTGGATCTCCTCGGTTCCCTGGTGGTGTATCGTTAGCAAAAGTATAGTATGGTATACAGTAAAGATATAATATCTCACTGCAATTATTTACACTGAAATCGAATTGCCCACAGTGTAAGCCAAACCACAAAGTGTACGCAAAATTGGGGCCTGGATTCCAGGTGATCCCAGAGGCCCGTCCATCATTCGCGTAGATGCCCGTAGGGACAGTCTTAATGCGTTGCGAACATCTTGCCTTTCATTTCGTTTCATTCGCTAGGTCCTAGGAATCCGAGGCTGGGATTGCGATGCAGTTGCTGTATTTCTTGCGTTATGACTGGTAATATTACTTCAGGTGTGCTGCCTCTTTGGCTTGTAGCACCTCGCTTAATGAGCCACTGTTCTGACGATGTTTGTCTTCACTTTCCAAGGCTTTCCCCTTCCCTACGCAATCCTAGGTAGTTGAGACTTTTTACATTAACGATGGCCGGAGAGATTGAGTGTGCGTGAGGGATTATGGCCGGCTGCAGAGGCTGAAGAGGCTGAGCCGCCTACTTGCAGTTTTTGATTGCATCGGCTCGGAAGGCAGAATTGGCTGTGAAGCGGCAGTAGAACAGCGCCACGTTCCATAGCCTCCTTTCTTCATTCTATAAGGTGAATAATTCCTCCGACATAAGCAGAACTTCTACAGTAATGGCTAGCATTGGAAAACTTTCAATTGAACCTCAGCACGAAACTCTGGTTTTCTAGATGACAATTGCATTGACAAGGTGAGAAGTTGTGACTTAAAATATTAACAGTAATCTTTCTCGTAAGTGCAAACTGACCCAATATGGAGTAGGAATTCTTTCATCGCTGCATTTATTGTAAGGAGGGGTCGCAATGGCCTCAATAGGAAAATTGCAGGGCGCTTTAGGAATAAATTCGATCGAAAACACCCTAGCACTTGCGAACATCAACTTTGACTTTTCACTCTTCAAGATTCAAGCTCCGGTCGAGTTTCAGGGACTAGGGGCTTCACTCTCGACTCAACGGCGTGCCGATGCCGAAGATGGCATCTGTCACCAGACAGCTCGAAGACTCGGGGCATTATTCGAACAGGTTTTACCATCTACACCGCAGCTTGTCCGATCCTATGGACAGCGGTGTTCAGATATATCTCGAATACCTTCTATCAATCCGAAAGCATCCAAACGATATGGTATCTTCGAACAACAAGTCGGTGCGGATGGGACTTCTATATGGGCAGCTGCTACATCGGGCGCAAATGCTGTTGCGGTTCACCTGTTGGCTTGTATGCTCGCCCGTATCTGGACTCCTGATAAAGCAACGTCAGTCTGGGTCGAGATTGTCAAGCGACGCAAAGCGATGATCAAGGCGGAAGATAGTGGAACGGAGCCACAAAGTTGGTCGACCTTAATGGCCTCCCAACAAACAATATCTAGAAAAGAACTGGCCACTTGGGATGCAAGCGCTCGTGCATGGCTTCGTCGCGCAGACGAGGCTATGTACAAGCAACAGGTGCGTCTCATGTTGATAATTAAGAACGTCAGTATAAGCGTCAACAATATCGGCGACACTTATGACAGCGTAATGCAAGCTTGGTGCGTTTCTCTAAGTACTATGGAGAAGCTCGTAAAAGGCATGCCACAATTGGTCCAGAATGGTGCTATTCTTCTTGCCTTATCTGCTTGGCATGTTTATCCGGACCTCAATGTCTTGCAAGAAGTTTCCAAGATTGTTTCTTTGGAAGATAACCTGGTTAGACGAGGCGGGATTATCACGATTGGTCTCGAAGATGTTAATCCTGAGCCTGACGGTGGTGTCCGCTGGTCATTACCGTTAGCTCACTTGAAGTATTATGGCGAGCCAGTAAAGTCTTCGGGGGCGTTGTGTCAAGCCACAGAGCGAGTTTCTCTGACAGATTTTATTCAGGTGGTGCTCGGTTGCATCCTTGGTGGCTGGGGGTTTTCTAATCCCCTAGCAGCGGCTCAGCCGTTGCGAGTGCTTGCTCAGATGTGGCGATTTATCCTCCGCGCGAAGAAGACGCTAGAAAAGGAATACTCTTCAATCATGTCAGAGATAGACGTCTATAATCGTCGTGTTGACGAGTACCGAGCTATAGTTGAACATCGGGAGCTTGAACTCCAGCAATTTGGCCAGCAATTTAATGCACCTCTTTTTGGCATGAAGAAGATCAATACAGAAATAAAGGAGAATGCGCTTCGGAACTTCAAAAGATCCGTGGAGGCCCTAAAGACTTTGCGGAAAAAAGCTCAAGACAATCGGCACGTAGTCTCGAGACTGGATGATATCATCGTGGGTGCACCGAGCTGGCCCAAACTAGTTCTCTCCGCTGCCGATGAATACTGCTCATCAAAGGGCACAACAAGAAAACAATATGAAATGCTTCAACGACTCGGCATGCGAACTCCCAGCTTCCTTGGCCAGAATACATTGAAGTCTTTCTTCGGTTTAGATCAGTATACTTTATTGTCTCAACTCTGCAAGGACCAAGAAGGACGCATTGCCCTCTTAAGAAAATTGGCATCTGGTTTAGAAGTTAGAGGCGGACTTGTGATCAAATACAAATTCGCCGATCTGGGGAACTCTTCTTGCCTAGTCAAAAGATATAGGATGAGTGGACTGGCTACCGCTCTCAAGTCGAAGAAGAGAGATAGGGATGGAAATATCGTCGAAAGCGGAGGTTTCCGACGATGGATGGCGTTCCAGCAGATAGACACGGCGCTTGATGCAATGGATGCAATCGAGTTACAGGAAGAATGGTCGAAGATAACCTGCATCGAAAGTGAAGACAACTACTGCACCGAAATTCAACGGATATGGAATCAAAGCAAATTCCCCTCTTCCAAGGAGGACTATGGAGGGTTCACTTGGTTTGCAACTCCTACGATGGACGTTCAATCACCAGACGCAGCCGAAAGGATCAAACTCGTGACTGATGCGCATTCCGGAGTGTGCTCATGGCAAGATACTTCTAACCATCGAAGTGCGAGTTCATATAAGCATGTGTACGGTGACCCGGAAGAAGCAGCTCTATACCTTTGCGAGGATTTGACAGAGAACAACTATCGATTTATTGACGAAGCTCGGATCACTGGGATCGAAGCCGCTTTTGAATCCGATGTCATAGATCCCGCTAAATTGCTAGATTTCATTGAAAATATGCCAATTCACCCCGATGATCCACTTAATCAATCACTGAGAGGGCTTTGCATAGTTACGGAAGTGTATGAGAATATATCGGGTGCGACCCTTTCTTTACAAGTAATCAATGAACCACTGTGGAAAGCCAATTGGATACCAAAAGGGAGCAGTACGAAGTCTGCTCATGAACGATGGGCAAATTGGCGTGCTCAAACAGTAACGCAGGCAGACGTATTCTCTTGTATTGCTTACTTCGAGTCTGGGCTCTACAACATCTCACCCGATGGCCTTCAAAGTGTGATGGCAATATCCTCCGGAGACTGTATTTATGTCTCTGCTGCGCTACTTTTGGATCCCCATGAGACCCCGAAGCCTACAGAAATCCAAAGAGTGATTGGGAATGTCGGTTGCCCTGGAATAGCAATGCTTGTCCCACCTGCTGCCCCGTTGATTCGAAAACCCAATCGTGCCCAATATTGGCTGATCAAGCACGATAGCTTTGATGGAAAGCTTTCGGATGAGTTTCCTCGGACACAGGTGGAGCTCTCTTTCACTGGCTGGGAGCAATCTATCAATCTCGGTTCTCACGGAAGCTGTGATAACGCCGTTTTCTTCCTTGAAACTATAGCCAAGGTTCACGACGCTGGTGAATGGATTGCAGATTTGGATATTTTATCTTCCCTCTGCAACGAGCACATCCACCGTTGCCACTGCGATTGTGGCTTTGACGGCAGTGCACCAAGACAAATCAAATCTAGTGAACAGTCAGGGCAAGAGTTCGTCAACGGCAGCCGCTTGGCACCAAAGCCGAAAGTCAACAATGAAGTCTCAGATGATATTTCCCAGCCTCCTAATCTTGTTGCACTCGATAATTGGGAAGAATTTCTGCAACACTCAGCCGAGAACGCCATTGTACGTGCTCACGGTAACTGGGTCGCAAGGCTTGCGGCTACGTGCTTGAGTGCCAGCCGCAACCTTCCCACTTACATATTACCTGACAAATCGCAGAAAGTGTGTTGGTCCTGTGTGAAAGAGATGCCATCACTCCCCAATGAAGTTGTTTTTATCTCGTAAATAAGGTATGGATATATTCGAGTGGGACAATCGTCGCACAAAACAGCGACCAAACCCGCTAAATTCAGCGGCCATCGCACCTGAATCTTGCGTTTAGCTGTAATATCGCCAGATGCTGTATTCAATCTAGTGAAATTAAACTATACTTGACAGCATGGAGTTCATCGAGCTAGTGCTGACCTGTGAAAGTCGTAGGTGGGTTCCTCGGAAGGTCGGTATCGACTTCTAGTGTAAGTGGTATTTGGTAATTTTGATCTTGGTCGATTAGGCTTATCGCGCTGTTTAAGGCTTTTATTGATGGTCAGTGTTCGTTACTAGTAGGGACTGCTTTTTTCGGGCTGAGCTTAGTGATGGAGTGGGGAGGATGGTGAAGAGGATGTGATGCTTGGTTTGAGGAGGGGTGGCGTGATTTTGTTGGTGAGGGATTGGGGGAAGGGATGGTATGGATATGGTATTAGGACGCTTTTATTTTCTTTCTCTTTTGTAGAATTGACGCCGTTACTGGTGTTTATATAGACTGCATCTGGACCAAGGGAGATATAGATTCATTGTAGTTGGGGGAGGATCTGTAGCTGTAGCATAGAAGTCATAGTTGGATACACCACTTTTTCCAAGTACTATAAAATGATAAAAAGGATGCGGTGAGAATCGTCATATCTGAAAACCTGGCTAATCTAACTCTATAATAGATATCCAATATATCTTCTTAGCTGAGACAGATTTCAGTCTAATAGGTAAGGGACAATATTAATGCACGTATTAGCTACTGTAATTAAGATACGTAGGTCGCTACTACGTACACGGTTAGGATATTGTCCCAGAGATAATAAAAGTTAGCTTAGGGGCACATAAAGCTGTAGAGTTACTTAAATTTTTATTCTATGCTTTGTTACACTAGTATTCTGCACGGAAAATGCTTGATCTGCAAGAGCTGGTACAATGGAAATTGTGTGAAGAGGACCTGTGGATGTTATTATCTCGCCTAAATTGCTAAACCTACCTATGTGACGATCCTGATCAGAACCATCACATACTACCTTACACGTGCTACTAGAGGGCACACGTGACCCTATTAATGTATTTAAGCTAGACTTCTAACGCTTAACTCTCTCTTCTTCTCTCTTTAGCTTAGAATCCTTGGTAAAATGGCAATCTACAATGCGATATACTCTGCAACTTGTACGTGCCATCACATTATTCTAAGCTCTCTATAACGCCTAGGAAGGCCACTATAATATCCGTAAGGGAGGACGTAACTCTTCTCTTAAGCTTAACGTAACTCTTGCTCGAATTCTTGATTATTTATCGAATCTTTTTAGGACGTAACTCCTGCTCTATTTCTTAATAAATGCCCCTAAAGAACGCTCGAGGTGGTCCTTCTAGGACACCTCACCTAAACCAACCCTTAGGCGATATGTTAGCCAGAGACAACAACATAAACCCTAACAGAGAAGAGATATATATCGACTCTATAGAACAACCACCCATTTGTAACATAGAAGAACAACTACGAGACGAAATCGAAGAACTGCGGGACTAACAGGAAAATGTGTCCTTAACTCTCTCCTTAATCCTTAAGAAACTAAATAACCTTGAAAATGCCCGACTACGACCCACTATAGAAAGGGACTGGAACGCCTCTGAAACTACTAATTAACGAAGCTCCCCTAACTCTAGGAAACCCTACTACTCTAAGAAACAACTAGACCCAATCCCTTTGTTAGATAGTGAAAACCCGACCTTTGAAAGTTGGAAGCTTTAGATCTAAGGAAAATTCTAGGTAAACGCTAACTACTTTAACAACGAAGAATTGAAGATGTTATACCTCTTTGGACAAACTACAGGAAAGGCACAGAAACACCTACAACCCTGTTATGACAAAGATTCGCTAGCGAGATTCCGGACTTCTAAAGAAATGATCGACCACCTAATTTTAATATATGTAGACCTAGACAAGGTCTGAAACGCTAAGTGGAAGTTTGACCAACTCCTAATAAAAGTCGGAGAACCCTTTTTAGAATTCTAGACACGTTTCCTCTACCTAGCTAGCGAAGCCTAGGTGCTAACTAACAGTCTACAAACAGACTTGTACAATAAACTTATGACAACTCTACAGAGGTAACTAGCTGCTAATGTGAGAAGGTGGATATCCTTTAACGAAGCTGCAGCTGCCTGCCTCTCTGTAGATTTAGAACTGCGAAGAATTGCCCTCTAGGAAGATAGACAAAGACGATACTAAACTAGCACTGCTAGCACAGTCCTAGCCCCTACTGTAAAGATAACAGCTTTAAGGAATGCTTCTACACTGCCTGAAAATACCCTAGCGTTCTATAGAAACCCCCTAAGCCATTCTAACCCTTAAGCGTCTAAAGCTTGACCAACTCCGCCTCTAACCTCCTCTGTCACTTGCTACAACTGTGACAAGGTAGGCTACTATGCTTCTTCTTGCCCTGAACCAAAGAAGGGCGATGTTAAAGAAATTGAAGAAGAAGAGGGCGACATAGGCTAAGATGATAGTTAGGAATTGGGAAACGAAGAACCCTAGGCG
>JAJONI010000561.1:0-21731 GCA_022190145.1 Pezicula rhizophila
GCTTACTAATCAATTTCTAATTAGCTATATAAATAATATAACATCTTAGTAATCTGGACTAGAAGCAACCTTATTCTAGCGATTTATCTTAATTGCCGATAACTACAGTATTTCAGAATATCTTCGCGGAATACGTAGCTGGAGTGATTTAGCGGGCATGCCATGAGCTATGGAAACAACGAAGACAGAAGAGTGTATTCAACCATAATTTCAAAGTATTGTCAAAATTAAGTATGCCAGATTTATATCCAAATAGCAACAATCAATAAAGGTCCGATAGTAGTTAAGGTTAGGCGACGGAGTTAGTAAGGGGGACGATCAAAGTGACGTCATAGACAGACTTTCTAAGGGTAGCTTCCCTTCTGTAGCATCGTCAACACAAACAATTCTAGAAATACAACGCCATGAATACTCAATCCGTAAGGCTGAAATGATCATACCTACGCGATGGCTCACAGTGACTAATTTCTATAGTCAGCAGATAAGGCTGAGGGGCCCGATCCTCCCTTTCCCTGCGAACAACAAATTGTCGACCAGGCGGCATCGTCCTCCCTCTACTCTCCCGAACTCCTCAATTCACTCATTTCTTCCGTCAACCGCCTTCAAAACGAAGTTAGTACCCTGCGCAGCGATGTTTTGCACCTCCAACAAAAGAATGCTGCGCTAGCTACGAAAGTCGACATTCTGCAATCTAATTCGGGTGTACTCTTTCGTCGTTTCCCCGACTTGCCTTCAGAGATTCGTTGCATGATCTGGGAGTTTGCTTTTGCTGCTCCGCAGATCCTCAGATTTTCTGAGGATGTGGTAAGCCGAAGTCAGGTCAATGTTACGATGCAAGCGTGCACCGAAGCCCGGAACACACTGTTAAAGATGCAGCTACCCTTTTTCCGCCTTAATAAATACTTCTATGGGTCGCGTACGTTCGGAGCGAAGCCGCACCGGCAGTCTTCAGAAAACTACGTCAACCTCTCATCCGATATCATCTGGTTGGGAGATGAAGAGCAGGACTACTACCTCGGCCAAAGCGTAAAATTCCATTGTGTTAAATGCATCGGTGATAACGAGCCATCTTCATCACAGGCTTACGGAATACCCGGTATAACTACATGGGCAATTCCCGACTGTGAACACGAATGGCTGAAAGTCTTGGCTATCAATCATTCTACCTGGCAAGATCCCGAGGTCATATCCCTCGACCCATATGATCTCTCGATTCATTCTTTAATAGATTCCTTCATCATGAACTCAATGGACACTTTGCAAACGCTCCGAAATGTCCGCGAACTGTACCTGGTGGTTGGGAATACCAAGGCACTATACACGGATAGAAATGCGACTTTCATACCTCCAAGATTTTCTCCGAGGGGCCTTATTGGGCAGGATCTAGCCAATCGCACATGGGAAGATCTTAGTGCTGAGAAAGTTAGTCTTATGGAATCATTCAAAGCTAAACGCAAGGCTGCGAGAGAGAAGTTAATGAAAGGTATTGAACTAGCGTTCTAAAAGATCTGTTTATTGTTATTCATTCTAACCTGGCTTCAGAATTGCCCAAGTCTGAGAGAGAAATATACGCATGTCATGAGTGGCACTCTTTCAAAGACTGGGAAGTTCCCAAGGTCACATATGTCGAAGTAGTCTCGAAGGTCGATGATTACTTCTTTCGGCGCGAGTACGAGTGATTCTGTGGGGGTAACAAATTGCTCTTGGACAGATGCTGAGATACGGAGTCTGCAACTTATAGCAGCAGGTATAGGTCATCAGGGGAAAACTTACTACTACTACTACTACTAGCTTGTATTATTTATTCACGCACAATTATGTAATATAAAGTTGGGTTTCTAGGCAATCACTCCAGATGATCTCGCTTCTTCACTAATGGTTTTTGCTATGTCTCTACCCTCGCTCCAAGTTCATGTACTAACCTTCTAGGGCTTGAAAGTTAGGTCAAAGCTGCTGTTCTCAGTGTTTTTACAATACTGTCATGTCCCATCCTTAACCCCTACTTGCAGAGCTATCTGGTGTTTGTAGCAATAGGTTGATAACGGCGATATCGCCAGTAGTAATGTACTCTACGTACTCTACGTACTCTGCGAAGCTGCTACACCTTATATTAATCAGAATAACAAGAGGATGTCTCGTACTAAACAGATCCTGTTTATAATCTCGTCTTTGATTCTTTTAAAATTTACCTTAGGTATGTATGTATCTAGCTATGTACAAGGAAAAAAAGTCTTATAACAGACAATTGACGCCAGCGTATACGCAATGCCAGCATCAGCAAAGCAAGCCG
Source organism: Pezicula rhizophila (assembly GCA_022190145.1). NCBI lineage: Eukaryota > Fungi > Ascomycota > Leotiomycetes > Helotiales > Dermateaceae > Pezicula > Pezicula rhizophila. The sequence continues at coordinate 2,291 of JAJONI010000561.1, forward strand.
AAATGCAGAAATTTCAAAGCATTCGGTGCATGGGTATCGATCGGTGTCCATATCCAACTCCAACATCACACATAACATATCTCCTATCCTCTCTCATCATCTAAACCTTTGAACCATTAATAAACATCGACATCTTCCCCAAAGCCAGTCCATCTCACCTCATCTCACCCCATCTCAATAATTATACATTATTTCACCATCCACAGCCTTCTTCCACAACAGAACCTCATCTCACCGCCCCAACCCCCCACTCAACTCAACTCAACTCAAGTCAACCAAGCCCAACTCCCCGTGACCCTCCCCAAAGCCTCATCAGCCAACTCCTCAAACATCTTCAAACTCAAATCCAAATCGTCAGCCTTACAACCTACACACCGATCCACAACCGTAACATCAACACTCCTATTAGAACCCACACTCTCATCATATCTCTGAATCCGAATCTTCAATCCACATAACGGATTATCATTTGGATTCGCAGAAGTACTAGCTGCATCGAAGATGATATGTGAGACGGCACAGATGGAATCAGTTGATGAGGATGTGATTCCACAGGCTCCAAGTCCGGGTTCGTAATATGTCAGGTCTCCGGTGAAGATCCCGCCATTGGAGGGTAGGGGGAGGTTTTGCGAGGATCTAGAAGGGGGAGGTTATTATGTTAGTTATCAATTCTTGGTATAGGATGATCCGGCTAAAAGGAGAGAGTAGAGTAAGAGTAGTAAGTGCGGAACTCACTTATGCTTCTTCAACCCCAACCCCAATCCCAACCCCAAAATCAAAGCTAGCAAAACAACAGCTACAATGGCTCCTACCACACCCATCATCGTCTTCCTACTTCGTCCATAATACGTTCTGTCAACCGGGAAAGTATTGTTAAACTGTCTTGAAAATACAAAACGTCCTGGGGAAGGAGGGCTTGAAATCTTGGTATGCGACGGGATGTCGGGATCAGAATAGACGGCTCCAGTACTAGCACCAGAGAGCTCAGAATCAGGTTCGCCCTGATTTTCAGCTTCGGCTTTGGTTGCGAAGAGTCCTTCCTTAGGTTGCGAGGATGAAAAGAAGAAATTCGTGAAGAAATTGCCTGTTTTACTGGATCTTGTGGTAGTGGGTGTTTTGCCTTCCCAGTCTGGGAGTTGATGTTGTTGTGTGGCGGTACTTGGCGCCGTCGCCGTCGCCGTCGCGCTGCTCGAGGCCGGCGCGGGTGAGGAGAGGTCAATTGGCATTATTATGATATTCGGTGAAGTTGTCCGAGTACGTGTGATTATAATTGCATAACGAGGGTATCGAGTGAGGCTATATTTATTCTGGAGGAGGGACGAAGGTGCTGACGCGCTGAGGTTGCGAGATCAAGGAAGGAGTGGGAAAGTGGTAATTTCCAAGGGTCCGAGTCCTGTTTTTTTTGACAAATTGGGTCCAAGCTTTTGTGATCGATTGCCGTCGGCTCCGCATATCGCTAAGGACCAGTACTAGTTCGTCGGCTGTCTTAAATTCTGACTTTATTCTTATTCTTATTCTTATTCTTATCTTCTTAGCTCCCCAATCCATCACAGTCAGTTGTCTTCTAGTTGGTAGCGTGTGAAGGAAGCTAGCTACAATAACCACTACACGGACCAATACAACTGTGCTCTGGAAAAACACAACTGTCAAACTTACTGTGACTCCCTAAACGTTGCCAAAGTTCGTCACCAATCACTTACTACTACTACACGACAACAGCGTACAATATCCACAAATCTAACGAATAAGCATACTTTTAATTGCCGTTTGCTTCATTATCTACTTGCTTGCCACTAAGATTATACCCAAGATATCAATAAATAATTCATATCATATCCTACCCCCTTCAACAACTTCCCTTAAACACTCTAATCCTCCACTCTCCGCCGTCCTCCTACGTTCAACTACCCATCGTTGCCCCTCAACTGGGTCATCCTCCTTTAAATAACTAATTGAATCTGAACTCTTCCCTCGTTTGTGTGTCCTCCTGATATCTCCATTGCCTTCGCTTGGTGAGGCAAGGGGCGACGCAAGCCCTGGAGCCGCAGGAGTACTCATAGTCATAGTAGGACTGGCAGGGGCCGAGGCTGCAGGACTAGGTTCTTGGCTTACAAGACTAAATGTACTATTCTGCCTGCGGTGATTATGGGAACCATTAGGCATGGGGGCAGATCCAGACCAAGGTGGTATCTGGCCCATCGGACTACTCGTCTCTTCACATGAAGGACTTGCTCCCCTAGGACTCCCAGTGCTGCTATGCACGCTCGCCTGACTGCCACCCCATGCCTTATTCCTTAATCTCATAAGAGCATCTAAGCTCATATCGCCATCGTTACCATAGCGATCAGCATGCATCATAGCAAGCTGTGCTAATCCAGGACTGCGTAAATCGGCAGGAAATGGGCTATGAAGTTGAAGGGACATGAGGGAGTTTCGATTTGAGTATTCGGACCGCTCAGTGATGGGCGTGAGATTGGGCTCTCGTAATGCAATTCGGCCACTCTGGCTTCGATTCACGGCTTCTCCACCCCTAGGGCCAAAGTAGCCGCCATTAGCATATTGGGCTTCGCTTGCAGCGGGGGCAGAATAGAAGCCAAATTCTTGTCCGTAGAATCCGTCGCAATCATTGGCAAGTGCTTCAGCATTAGCAGCAGCGATGATTGGATCGTCTTCGAGAGCGTCATCGTAGTCAAAGTCGTCATACGTAGGCGAGAAGGGTTCATATCCGGAGAAGGTTTCGCCAGAATCTCTCACCAAACTTGGTTGACTTTCTTCTTTTTCGGATGAGATGCTCTCTCGTCGAAATTTGCCATTTGCTTCTGCTGCTTGTGCAGCAGCAGCAAGAGCAGATTGATATGCCATTAGGGTATCTTGAGTCAGTCCTTGGCTCGTTTTTACGCCGATTACAGAAGGCTTAGGAGCGAGAGCACCAGTAAATGTGCTGCTTGTTGGAGAAACAGCTGCACCAAACGCTGCACGGATTGCGTCCATGGTCTCTTGGGATGATTTACTGTCCACGGTCTTCTCGGATGGTCTATTGTCTTTGCTCTCCTCGTCCTTACTATCCTTTTCTTCTTCCTTTTCCTGAACAGACTGCATCGGGGTCTCTTTGAGCATAGGAGGCTCATAAAGCGTTGATAAAGTCGAAAAGGGATGTAGTGGTCTGCCATACTGATCAGTGTCAATGGCGTCAAAGACGGACTCATCAAACTCGACATGGTCAGCCCCATCATCAGGCAAATCGATGATTCCATCGTCAAAATAAAGGTCGTCATCGTCTATCCCCGACACCGGCCTAGGGAACTCTGTGGTGGTGGTGATGCTGTGAGAATTTTGCATCTCATTTTCTTGCTCCTGGCCAACATCAACACCATGCAGACCCAAACCATGTATATCACGGTCTTTGCTGGGGGTTCGGGAAAGGTCGGGGGATGCTGATGAGCCAGGAGATGTGTTGGACTGATGACCAGTATATAACGGCGAGTTCATATGAAGATAAGGAGATTCCTTTGTCATTGCAAATCCAATGACTTCTCCGTTAGCATCTCGAGGTGTGCTTGCCATGCCAGGGCTGTATGGACTCATTGGACTAGTCAAAGAAGACACCACCTGCTGTTGAAAAGTGAATCCCGCAATATTCTCCATATCATCCAAACGGGCACCATCATCTTCATTATTCTCAATGTTGACTCCAGGAACATCTTCTTCCAAGTTGTCAAAATTTTCTTCCTCCAAGTCAACGTTGACACCGGGTATCCTTTCCTCTAGTCCATCATCGTCATCCATATTATCATAATCATATTCGTCGTCTTCTTCACCTCCGTAGTCGTTCCATTCTTCGCTTGCAATTTTCTTCCTCAATGCCTTCTCGCGATGCCTATCCTCAAGAATCTTTTCCTGCTCTGCAGCCCCTAACATATCGAAACTGAATCGAGAGGATGTACTTTTGGTACTTTTCATATGATTGGGAAGGCCCAACAATGCTAATTCTCTGGCCGATACCTCCGAAACATTTCGAGATCGTCCTTTTTTAGATGAAGATGATTTTTGTGGCGTTGATGATGGATCTATGGAGATCCGTTTGCTCTCCACAGAAAGTTCTGGTTCGTTTTTAGGAGGGACTGGTGGGCCAATATCCATTCCAAGGTTTTCAAGGCTCGCATTGCTCGTGTCAACTTGCCTTTCCGTTGTTGGAGCACTCTGTGCTGTATTTTGTTCGGGGCGTTTTTGAAACCCATTGGCATAGGGAGGGTTTGGCAGAGGTAGGTCTGAGATGTCACTTGCTTTCCGCACATGAGGCCCTGCAGCTGGATACTGTTCCTCCTCGAAGTTTTCTGTAAATACTGGCGTATGATTTCCGCCACTCCATGGGCTTCCAACACTTTCATCCGTACCTGACAAGCCTCCATACTGGCCGCTTGGGCTTCTGTGGTAGTGTCTATTAATGGTGTTGTTATCAGGGCTCCTTATATCACTACTCGAAAGATTCCTCCTAGCTCTGGGTGCACTAAAGTCATGCACAACCGTACCCCTTATCCGTGGATCGAAGCTCCCGGAGGTTGAACTGCCCTTGCTGGACACAATTGACACGGGTGCAAGTTGGGCCACAGCTTGGGATGTTCTTCTTCGGGCAAGAAGCGACATTGGATTCAGCAGGTTCAGCCGTGTCTTCCCGGACCGTGACTGTACTGGTTCGAGTTTTGGTACTGGAGCCTGTTTTTCCGGTGGAGGAGTAGGTAACTGTGAACCAGTTGGCCTCCGACCCGTTTTCTGAAGGGGTTGTATATCTGCAGTTGTACTGGAGTCGGGAGACCTTTGCTTGGAACTCTTCTTTTCCTTCTTGTCGCCCGCCGGGGCTGACCCTAGTTGATCAAAACTTGTAAACCGAGGTGAACTAGTTTCTCTCCCTGCTGAGTACGGTCTCTGCTCTGCCGCATATGGTCTCTTAAAATTGCTGTACTCGGGTGCTTCTTGTGGTCTTGTGTTCTTTTTCAACGTTTCTCTCGCTTGTAATTGTTGATTTGTTTCGCTCTGCCTCGATTTCGTCGATTCAGCATTATATTCTAGCGACAATGCGGGGCTGGAGAACGACAGGTTCGCGATGGGGGGTAATACTGGTGGCGGCGACGATGATGACGCCGGCGTGCGTTCTTGAGGGCTGTCATTTTGTAATCGTGGAGAGTGTGCGTGGTCGGAGGAGGAGGAGAACTGTAAGGGTGAAGGTTCTCCCCAGGCATGTAAACCTTCCGGTAGTGCTGGTGAGGTAGGGTTCGAGGATGGCGTTCGCCGATGCGGTCGAAGGTAGGAGAACATTCTTCAGCCCCAGTCCAGAAAGTCGCAATGGCTCGATCGGGTGTCGTTGCGGGGCAGAGAGACTCAGAGTGTGTTTGTATATCGAAGCTGAAGTTCAATTGACGTCTCGGGCGCAATCATTATTATTTTACAGCCGTCCTTCCACCTCTTTCGTCACGTCGCGACCAGGATTTTTGTAGCTGGGAGGGAGATGTAAGATGCTTGCTAGCAAGGAGCCCTGGGTGTTTGTTGGATTGGAGGGGTTGAAGTGGTGAAGGAGGGAGGTTTTCAAAGCATGTGAAGTCTCTGTCTGAGGAGGAGTGGTGTTGGTCAGCGTTTCCCTTTTCTCTCCCTTCTTTCTTATGCAATGCACTGCAGGATGGTGACGTCGAAATTTACGAGAGGTTGAGTGAGATAAGAGGCTGCGTAGGCACGTTGTTGATACCACGAGTCACCACCACCCAAGTCGGTAGTAGTTAGGGAAGAATAACATCAACAACAACAACAAGAATTGTTAGGGGAGTGCAAGCCGGGCCTCTGGGTATCTCTGGGTATCGTCTGAAGTTTCGAAAGAGCTCCCAAAGTCGTAACGAATCTCATGGACATCAATCGTGATCTGCGGCTTTTCGCAGGCCTTTGCGACGCGTCCCATCAGCGGGGACCCAAAAATAGATCCACAAAACTCTCTGACAGCAGCACTGGTTGCTGTGTTGTGCTTCTTCTGGTGGCACCACCCACACACCCACACACACTACTTACTGTACCGTAGAAGCACAGACATCCACGACTTAATGCAATTCAGCAACACCACTAATTTTTTCTATTTTTTTTTCAATATTTATTTTTTGTCCTTTTGTCCCCATCCAACCATCTTCTTTTAAAATTCCTTTCTATTATTAATACCAAGCTCCTTCCTTTTAACTAGACTTCGTGAACTAAACTGGCTGGTGGTGGGACAGACTACAGTAAGTCGAGGTACGAGAAGTATACTCGCTCGTATTACAAGAAGGGAAAGATTCTAGACTCTCCACATATTGAAACGGCTCCACTTCGTTTACCAATCTCATAACAGAGGACGAGACAAAGACATTGTACAACCAAAAACTCTCGTCAGCCTCGCCTCCATCTTGCATATTGAATCTAATTCTTATTCAATTATACAGTACCAAGCCTGCATAATCTGGAGCTTCTTGGCTCACACCGGACTTGAAGAGAACCCGTCAAAGACAGCATTTGTCAACCTTATATACGACCGATGCGAACCCCGAAAGACCTCTAACAATGCAATGGTAAGTACTGTACTTGGCTCCACTTATGAGCTTCTCTTTCCATAAGGCTCAAAAGGGAAGCACAGCGCAACAGCCGCCATGGCAACATACAAAGCCGCGCAGACATAAATGGGAACTGAAGTCGCCGTGTTGGCCACGGTTGCAATGACAGCTGACAAGATACCCATAATGCGATTGCATGCCACAGCAACTCCATTTCCTGTCGCACGGTGAGCAGATGGAAGCACCTCCGGGGTGTAGGCGTAGAGGGTGCCATAGTAGATGTTAAGAGAGAATGCGATTGCGCAACTGAAGCCGACATTCTGGGGTTGTGTGCGGACTTGGGTGTAAGCAAAGAAGAACGCCATTGTTATCAAAGCACCGACTACCATGGTGTACTTGCGACCAAGGAGTTTCCAATTGGCCATGTATCCTGCGAGCATAGGCCCTGGAATACCACTGATGTTAACAAGGGCATAGTTCCTCCAAGTATCGTAGGTAGAAACGCTTCCAAAGTTTGCACCACGTGTCTCGAGATACGAAGAAAGGAAGACGTAGAAAAGAGGATAAACAAGTCCGATGAGTGTCCACGATATCCAAATGAGAACCGTTGATAGGGCGATTTGCTTGGTGGCGAACAATCCCCGAAAATGAATAGTTAGTTCCGAGACCGAAAACCTGCTCTTTCCATGAGCTCCTCGGATAGGCCCGCAAGCTTCGAGTTGTGCAACCGTGATGGAGCATGGTCGTTTGTATTTGGTGGCCATCGCTTGGAAGGTTGCAACAAGTTGTTCTTCCTTACCCTCACCCAACAAATATTTAGGAGTTTCCTTCAAACGGATAACTGTGATACGAGCGATGCTCATCACCAACACTAGTGCTCCTGACGTATACATAACGTACCTCCAGCCCCTATCAGACAAAAACTCGGAGTTAGTTCACTTACTATAGATAGACCAGGAGTTACTCGAGTGAAATTCTCAAATTAAATGAGTACCACGAGCATGCTTCTACTGCAATGAATGATCCACTCGAACGGTGAATCCTGTCCCAAGAAATGAACTTACATATTGTTTCCGTAAGTACACGTGATACCAGTGGTTTTAGGTGCACAATTCCATTTGGCAGGGGCTGATTGAGTTGTTAGTTTTCACTTCGCTTTGTATATTGTACTGATGAACCACTCAAGATCACTAAGAGTATATATGACTTACACATAAATCCCCATGCAATGAAACCTGCAATTGCTTGGCCAAACCCCCACCAAGCAGCGAGCCACGCTATATATTGTTTAACATCAACAGAGGAGAGTTCTCGGGGACATGTGCATACTTAGAACCCACTGTTTATTCGAAGGAAGGTATTCTAGGAATACAGTAGTGCTATAAAACATTGGGGTCAGTAGTGCAGAAATAAAGGTGGGGAGGAATTTGCCAAATGTGCCAGGATGATCCCAAAAAATACGTACTCAAGGATAAGATTTCCACCCCCACCAAAGCCAGTCACGGCAATGAAGAACGCAAGTGATTGCCAACTCGGTGCTGCTCCTGCGACGATGACGGCAACAGAACAGATGAACAGAGAAATATTAAAAGCATATTTTCTGCCCACAATGTCTGCGGTCAACCCCCAAAATAAGGCTCCAAATAGCATACCAGCGTAAACAGCGATTGTGAGAGCTCGTCCATAGGCAGCGTCGAATTCGAGGGCAGCCGAACTGGCAATAATAGACTGGAGGAGGAGGAGAAGAGAATCAACTGCGTATCTGGTTGGGGGGGTTAGGTAGTGAGCAGGCGGGAAAACATGATATATAATGGCGACTTACCCAAATCCATTGAGGACGAAGAGCTTCCAGTGGTAATTTGTCCATCCTATCTCATCAATGGCCTGCGCAACGAATTTCTTAGCTCCCAAATGGACCACCAGAACGATTTCATCTTGGGCGCTTCTGGGCTCACATTGTTCACTAAGTGCATTTTGGCATTGAGAGCGGGGTCTAGGTCTTGCTGGGCAAGGATGTCCTGTCCCTCGCCAATGGAGGGAACGTCAATATCGCACTCCGAAGCAACATTTTCGGCGTCGGTTTGCTTAGTAAAATCTCCTTTGTCTTTACCAGTTTCGAAAGACTGTGGTTGGGTTGACATGATGGTAATAATGGTGTAAGTGTAGTCGTAACCCGTAATGCTGGCGTAAAATCTCAAGCTCGGCCAACGAGAGTAGAGTAGAATAACGGGGAGGAAAAAGCAAGAGCAAAGCTTGGGCAAGGAACAACCTGTACTTATACCCTACGGTTTTACTCAGGTACGGAGTGCATAGTAGAGATTGCAGTTGCAATCAAGGGTAAAAAAAAAAGGTTGAGAAGCGTATTCTCTTCGACTTTATCTCTTGTGTGTCGGCCAATAGATAAAGTTTCCTGGCACACGACAAACCCGATAGCTTGCGTGGGGTTGTGATAGGAGGTCTCCCACTGTCACTCCCATTCTCGAGGACAAGAGGCTACTTTGAACGCCAGTCTGCAAAGAGCAATCTTTTGAAGATCTGGCGCGTGAGCTTCCGCAGATACAATGACTAGTAACGTAAAAGTAACCCAACTGGAAAATATAATGTACTGTGCACGTGCCCCTAGTTCTGGCCTCGAGTTGGATAAGTACAGTACATCTTAAACGACAAGAGAGCCGCTGTGGAGCGGTAAAACAACGGTACGTAACCGGGTGCTTCGAAGTTTGTATAACCTCTTTGTGGAGAAAGGGAGCAAAGGAGACTTGAGTGCCTAGCGGAAATGCACCTACTGTGTATTGACACACTCACTGCCTTCGCCGCCGTTTATGGGAGGGCCGTAGCCATGCGCTTCAAAGGCGCAAACGTTCCTGCAGGACATAACTACTGGAAACAGAGCCGGGAAATGCAAGTAATTTGCAAACCGATCTGAACGTTGTAGTAGTTGCTGCACGTGTTCGAAGGATTGGGCAAAGTGGAGAACAACATGGATATCTAGACTGCTGCTTTTTAAGCACTAGGTACCTGTCTCATGGGCGGCGGCTTTAGAAAGAGATAAGAAACTCGAAAGCCTCCCAGAATCTCAACTGCCTAATTGCTTTGCTCTCTTTGGATCTGTTGAGGGCCTCGCAGCAAGGTATGTACGTACTCGCATCGTAGCAGGTCCACAGAGAGTCAGCGTTCCATGAAACCAAAAAAACGCAATAGTTTTCCTGTTAAGGAAGTCGATAGATGCGATAAGAGAATGAGAGGTTCAAAGTCCAAGGTCCAACACTTCGTGATAAGGATCTGCATGGGTTGACGGTGAAGTGGTCAGGTATGTATTCCTGTCCTGTGCAGAGAGTGATCGTGCTTGGGAAAACAAATCCTCTCTCGTCCAAACACCGATACTAGCATTTCTCGGCTAGGTTAAGCGCTAACGAAACCATGGCGATCGTATCTCTGCCTCCTCACCTACCTCCTCAATTCCTCACCCCAGCAACTCCTCTCTCCCTTACCCTGTCATATCTCCATAATCGCCGCGACAGCAGTTCCTAGGTATTGGCATACTTCACCCTTATCTATCTGACCGAATCTCGCATCATCAACATTCAGCGATAACAACAGTGGGCGAAGTGCTCAATGACCGGCCTTGTCTGAGAGAGCGCTGCTCTTGGAGCCTCACCATCTTCCAGGCCATGCTGTCACGATGAGATTCCGCACAGCATTTCGTATCTTCTACTCGACCTCCTACTACGTCCTCTATCTCGTTCTCCTTGTCCTATGTCTCATCACTCCCGCCGATCTTGTCCGACAGGCCTACGCCCGCGATAACCACCAGTACTATAATATAATTGTCGTATGTGGAGCTGTTGGTCTGACGCTCTGTCTAGCATTGCTCATAGGCATTACAAGGTGGAAGACCAATTCAAATGTGCTCAAAAGTATACCGAAGCAATGGATACCTATCGAGAAAGACGACGTGAACAGATCGGTCAGGAAGATGGTAGTCGCAAGCCTTAACAGAAGCGCTGCCATTGCCTGGGATGCTCGTCCACGCTTAGATCCACAGCCGCCCACGATCGTGTCTGGGCCAGATACAAGAGATGCAATTGCGAGGCCTCCAGAGCCGGGTGAGGTGAAAAAGAAAGGACGTGGGTTTTCTCGCAAGCGCACTAAGAGGACGGAGACCGAAGAGCCAGTAATTGTCATACCATCTTATAAGCCGGTTTGGGGAGATATATCTCACAACGGGTGGTCATCGCCTGCTTCTCCAGATCTTCCAAACCTTCAATATGTTTCTGTCGTTCTGGAACTCCCTCACCTCATCGAAGCAAAGGCCGTTTCTCTCGCCCCTCCAGATCCAGACTCAACTTCTGATCCACCAATGCCTGATATACAAGCGGTTGAACTACTCCAACGGCCTGCTGCAATGGGACTACGAGATTATGTTGGTCACCTAATTAATATTGGCATCATCACATCCACAAATATTGCAACAGACTTTCTTAATGCATACGAACGTGCGCGCTTTGCCGCTGAACCTCTGTCAGAGCAGGAATTCCGAGACCTCATGAAGCAGTTCGCTGAGCTGCTTCGCAGTATGAATAGTCTTGATGCCAAGGAATTCGACCTTGAGCCTCCAGAAAGCGACATAGACGATGATGGTTCGTCGTCGTTAACACCGACCACACCACGTAGCCGGTCCATTGCCTCCTCGAGAAGTACTACAAGCCACAGCCCCAGTGAAGGGACAATCCGCACAGTACCCTCCCGGAGACCAGGCACGAAAAATACTAATCGGACGACAGAATTCGGAACTGCACCCGCCACTCCAAGAAGCAGAAAGACTTCACGAGCTATTTCAAGATCTCCAAGTTCCCATAGTTTTGCCCAAACCAAGCGACCGTATACCAGTAACAGCGGTACCTCGAGCGATAGTTTGAGATCGGGCAGTCAAGGGAGCGTAATCAAGCTGAGTCGGACGAATGAGAGTGGAGATTTGCCTTATACCCTCACTGTGCCGGGAGCGTCTACACAGACAAATTATTCCTGGGAATCACGCCTATCCTGAACCGAACAAAAGATGATAGTTAGCTCAGTGTATTATTTTGTTTTTTTTTTTTTCAATGAGTTTAGCGATGGCGTTCAGGAGATTCCGAGAAGTTTGGGTATATATCCCTGGTTCGTATTCTATAATGTTCAATAATAATGTTTCTGTTACTGCTCATTGTTGCCTTTATCCGCTGGGTCCATTTATTTTCAGTCCGTCCCTTTTCGTATCCTTCGCCTGCACTCCATGAAAAAAACAGACCGGGACTGAAGCGCCCAAAAGTTAAGCGAGCTCTGTCACTCATTTATCATATGTATCTCACTAACACCGCCACAGATGCTACCAACCTGGAACCAAGTTCATCTGCCAAATCGCATCGTTGAGAGCAAATTAACCTCCAATCACAATACTGCTTTAGAATACCAAAGACGAGCCACGCCTATCCAGACTTGATCACACCCTGGCATCGATATCTCAATGGTCCTCGTAAGCTGAAGACCCTCCGAGGAATTAATTTTAAATCCATGTCCTCGAGTTCTGGTACACTGTTAAACAAGGGATTTGTCGTTATACACGTAAGGTAGATGCGAGTCAGCATGCCTTCCACTACCGTCAGGAGTCCAAGGAAGCTGTGTTGACATAGCGTTGTAGTCTAGCGTGTTCTAGAGTAGCTCGTCGTTACCGCGACCCTCAAGTAATTCGATTCAGGTTCTTTCAAGTATCGTATGGCCTTGTGCTGAATTTGATACAGAGGGCCTTATATCTAGTACGCGAGGTACATGAGAGCTTATCCAGAGGCGGGCGTGTTTGTTGCCTGTAGATTTTCGACACTGTGGACATCATAACCTATACCCTGGAGAGCTTCGACAGCCATTCTGTTCCGACCAAGATCACCTAGGCGTTCAATCCAGGTTTCCCCAACGGCTTGATGCATGGTTGACCACCAGCATATACTCTGGGTATGTCTCAGTCCGAGAATCTGTGAAGCCCTCTGCGATATATTCTGTATAGCGTGGTAAGTGAACAAGCTCTCACTCCAGCAACTAGCAGGACTTACCACATATTCCATCTTATTCCCACTTGTTTTCCTCTTTTCTTCTTTTCCAATTATATCATCCTTCGATATGTCACTTCTTCCCCGACCTAGCAAAAGTTTTGTCGAAGTCGTCAAGGTAGTTCTTCATGTTGTTTGTGCGGGCTTTAATACTGTCTCGATATTTGTGGTGTTGGAAGCGCGGGTTCGAGGAGGTTGGGTCTTGGGTGTAGGTGGTAAGAGGGGATGTGGAGCGGGTGGATGTTGAATAGGTATGGGTAGGGGTTTGATTTTGGTTTTGGTTTTGGGGGTCGGCACTGGGAGGATAGAGAAGTGGTCAGACAGAAGTACACGGGCAAGAAGGCGGAGGATGAGAGGGAGAAGCAGAGTCATCTTCTAACTGGGAAGAGTTATAGAACGTACCCATGGTGAGAAGTTACCGAGCCGTAGTTTGCTTGGGTGGAGGATGTGCTAGATGCCATCTTGAAGAGTGTTGTGAGGTGAGGAATAAGCGGGACAGGTATGGCAAGTTAGATATGGTATGTTGAAGAGGTATGGTGAGGTATAGATGGCAGGTATGACGACGGAGAACGGTGCACTTGGATGTATTGACGCAGTTCGGTACGATATGGACGAGTTGCTTGAAGAATTGAGTACGGGATACTGATTATCATTCTACACTTGTGAAGAGTGGTGGGCATGGCACTTTATATCATTTAGAAAGGTGTGGACGATACACCTGTTGTAATTTTTATCGTCACCTCACCTCACCGTCGCCTACGCGACTCTACACTGATACACTGATAATGAGGCGTGCGGAGCGCTAGCTAGTTGCCTTAAATATGTCTCAATATTTGCCGTGCTAGATATGCATATGCACTGTTAACCGTCGTCCACGCGTTTTTGCCGTTTGATTTGGGTGAGAAAACGATTGGATCAGTCTCAATGCTTAAAAATCTGGCCTTCCGTATATAATCTAGTCCTAACTTATATGATTTATCCATGCAACTTTCAGGTCGCGAACCACAATTCGTTGTTGTCCTAACCCCGGCTAAAAATTCCGGCGGGCACAGGGACATCGTGAGTCGTGGGTGACAGAACTTGACAGTATGATGTTGCTATCCCTCCCGCCCCAAATAGAGGGGCTGTGTAGGTTGAAGTTATAGAAGGGAATGCTCTGAGTGGTCAGAACACTTTATAACTCCAGCCCACAAAGCCCACAAAGCCCACAAAGCCCACAACTCGAGGGGGGGGTTAGGGTGGCTCAGGACCCGTCCTTCAGGGATAATCATGGATAATCATGGATAATCATGGCGCTAGTAGTGGAGGGTTGGTATTTTCTGGTATTCGCTACACTACCAGCCAGTTGTACAGTGCAAGACGTCACGCTTATGACCGGAATATGGGGTCCAGATCCCCCGATCAAATATCAAGGCTCGGATGTACTGTACGGTACAAAGTGCCTCGAGAAAAAACCCGTTGTCATTCCATGTGCCAAAGTCTCAGCCACTAGAGGTGCTATTGACCTACGGCGTTCTTTAGGTATCATTATTATTATTACTTCGTAGAGCGTGCATCGGTAACAAAAAAAAAACTGTTGTCGCAACGTCAAATTGTGGCTGTTGTGGCCGCCGGAAGCTCAGATCTGCCCTAACACCAACGAAAAAAAGTCAAATAGGGCAGATGTCTTACGATGCCGTGTCATAGTAAGATGTATGATTTTGAACGAATCACTCTCAGAGGAAGACTAATGTCCTTTGCGAAAATGGCTAACCGAGTCAAAAAGCCAATTAACATGAATAATTATTACCGACTCTTGAATTTATTATGTTGTGTTACTACCTTTGCTTAAGAGCTTGCATGAGGCCGACAATGACCGGGAGAGGAAAGCCGTTGTCTAAATGGCGCAGCATACTGTCCTCTACAGATGAGGCGCCGCTGAGGGCGTTTTGAGCATGTGCGCCATGTTCCCATCGGTGAGGTCATCCAGAAATAATAGCATGGGTCAGTTCTGTTTGTGCATTTGATTGGTAGGAGTGGAAGGTGAAGGGTCGAAGGAATGTCTTGTGAGTTGGTAGCGTCGCTGGCTGTAGGGTAAGGCAATAAATAAAACGACTTAGAGGCGGTAAACAACGAATCGAAAGGGGACACTTTCTAGAACAATTTTTTAAGCTGCCATTGATAACCTTTTGGATAGCGGTGGCGACGCGCCTCTTGGCATGCAGCAAGCGCCTGAGCGTTGGCGTCAAGCCAGGAGTTAACCTTCCGAACTTCGCTATCCAGTTTCTGCTTGTCTTAGAATATTTGGCGTCTGTCAGCGACCAGAGCCGGCTCTGAAGCACAAGGACCTGTGCCTTTTTCACATGCGCCGCTTCCTTATGTGGGAAAATGACTGGGACTTCGGGAGGTACGTCTGCTACAGTATCATGAGGTAAAGCGGGCCGGAGGTGACAAGGTCGTCGTCGGCTTTCTTATATTTTACATTCCGATTTTTGCTTTTGCCTCGCCCTGGACTCAAAACCACTACGTAGCACAACACACTTCGATCCCTTAGATCACCGAACCCAACGCTCTTCTTAACCAACCCTGACGGGCAACCTCTTTGCTTCTCTAGTAGTCCATCCCATCTGTCGGGGAAGGTCACATGCACAAGGCTATGGCTACACGCAAACTAATGCTTGAAATGCATTCTGAGGTCTTCATGTATACAATCCCCCAGCTTTGCACGTCCCTATACCTCTTAGGAAGTCATGGACGCTTAATTTCACTAGGTGGCTCAGACGTAAATTAATATCATCATCATCATGATCATCTTGTTGTTGGTTGCATGGATGCCTTAGCTTGTAGTGCCATCCCTCGGAGGGAGTCCGTCACCCGTCAAAATCGCGCATTCGGGGCATGTAATAATGTACCGAGTCGTCAGAGCCAGTCTAACGGACAAAACCCGAGAAATCATCATATCCAAAACGGCATGCATCGTTTCTTAAGCCTGTACCAGGCGCACAATCTCGCTTATTCCTCATTGCTCATTGCTCATTGCTCATACCATTATTGCAAGTAGGTAGCCTCTCACGCGTGGTACAAGCATTCTGCAAAAGAGTGTTATTTCTTCATTCGGATCTCGAATAGATTGTTGGGTTTTGCAAAGTTGCCTCGCGGACACCAATACATAACTGTATCTAAATACAAGTAGTAGACGGAAGTCTTAAGCATTCGCAATTGTATTCCTGCAGAATAATTATTACCTAGCTGGTCCTCGTATATCTCATAAACTTGCATTTTAACTACAGCCTTCACATGTGTACTATTATTTATTTTCTTCCGCTAATCAAGTGAATGGCGCGAAAGGAGGCCAATATAGAACAAAGCTTTCTATATATTCCCGGAGACTACACTATTAAGTATACGCTTGTCAGGACAAGGGGTGTCGTCAATGTTCGGAGTGGAGACATGTGGAGAATATCTACGCGATGTCGTCTAAATTGATTATTAGCGAGTACTGCTTCACAAAGCCAAGCATGTAATGCTACCAGGCTAAAATCTTTTTTTTATAAACCCCCGACTATTTTCTAAGTCTCTAGCTTTACTACAATGTCTCTGTGATCTTAAATATCATTAGTTAAGGTGCCGTATTTACTTATCGCCATAGCGAAGATGGGCACTCGTCAATCAACAGGAAGACCTTTAGGCCACTCAACTTCTACTATTACAGAACTAACTCCTTTAGGGTAGACATTTCTGCTATCTTCATTGTTAATGTTATTGATTTTTCAGCATCTGATTAGACTTACTACTTCCTCACGTACCCCAGGTACTTATTCTTGCTATACGTCAAAGCAATTTCGAAGCAGTACTTAAGCTCACTGATAGAAACTCTTGTCGAAGTCGAGAAGGTCGTTTTGAATCTTAGTTATGTGGGCTTGGATAATTTGTTTAGTGGACAAGGACAAGTACAGGGATTCCTCGGGGATTGAATTGGTGGAGTCTAGGACATAATAGTTGATCCTGTTTGTGCAGTCGTTGGTAGTTGGCGAGTGTTGACTTTGGCTACTGTGGACATTTGGTTAGCATTCACAGAATGACAGGTACTGCTCGTTGATAATATATACCTATTGGCCGATCCACTCGCTGAGATATCAGCAGCGACGACACTTTCTGAGAAGTTCACAACGGCTGATGAAGGATGATTTTCAGTGCTAGAGGAAGAGTCAGTATATAATAACGGCATGGCTCTCTCTATGCGCACTTACATCTCACAACCAGCCATTGCCTCATCGAATTTCTGTAGGTATGTCTCTAGTCGGGCCATGTGCATGTGGATGCTGTCTTCGATAGAAGACTGTTGGTTTCGGGGGCTTGGCAAGGCTTCGTCTTGGATGGAGGAGTTTATGTGCTCAGTAGAGTGATCAGTAGTTGGTGATGAGAGATTATTATCGTTTCTGCTGTTAAAAATATGATTAGTGAAGTGGTCTTAAAGGATGGGTAGATGATTTAAGAGAAAGATATCGAGAAGGAGTAATTCAACATACGTCTCGATATTTGAAGAAGTAGAGCTATAGTTCGCATGTGTTGAGGATGTAATAGATGGCATTTTGAGGTCCGATAAGGCGAGGTATGATATATTACGATAAAGTATAGGGAGATGAGCCAGAAAGACGATATATAAGGAACAGTCTACGTAGCAGAGTTCTTGTAGTTCTCTATTAGAAATTGGTACAAAGTACGGGAATGTGAGTGACTTATCCTTTTGCATATTTACAGAGTGATGGGCATGGTGTTCTTATAATCAGGTTGTGAGCAGTACGTGTAGTCGCAATAAAAAACGGCTCGCAGATGCAATTACTTCTGTTTCCTTTTGCATTGTCCGACAGGGGTCGAAGAGTAACGTTCGACGCAAGTAGTTAGATCGCGACTCAAATCTCAAGTACTGCTGGTGTGGCGCTAAACACCCCAGTATCTGACGCTGCGAGCCAGAAACCTGGGTCGCTACTTGCGCTGTCATGTTCTGTGCCAGCAGGTCGGTAGGGGGCAGGGAAGCGGATAGTCGCGGGCAGCAGTGTACTTACAGTATTTCCTGCCTATCCGGTTCTAGCAGCATGACATCCCTGGCCTAACTAACTCTAACTTTCGGTACGGAGTGCAGATGATCTACCAGAGCCCAACTCAAACTTTCGGTACGAAGTGCAGATGATTTATCAGAGCCCAACGTCCCTTGTGTCTCGCTACAAGAGCTTGTACAGTAAGAAGCTGTCGTTCTTGACAACTTCTATCCATGGCCTCTATTACCCTGACTGCTTGCTTATCTGTTGATTGGTCGAGAGAGAAAGGAGAATCGAAAATAAAAGACTCCTAAATCTTAGCTGGGTTCATTTATTTTCGATTCACTGCAAGCTACTCGGCCAGCGACACCATTGTACTGTACCAATTTCTCTTTTTTTGTCGCTGCACCGAATGCACCCGTGGTAACGTTCGCCATATACAGACAATGCACTGTGCTTTTGGAGTCCATAGTTGCGTTTCAGATATGAAGAGCCCCTTTATGATGCAGGTTTAGCATATTAATTGTCACCCGTGCCTGGAACCTTTTAAACCGTATCGTTACTGGTAATCGTTCCAGCACAGAGTGTAATCACAATTGGGGACTTTCTTTTCTTTTTAGACTCTAGTCCGTAATTGAATGCTAGTCTCCGAATCTAAATATTGAATGATTCCTTCCATACTATTGCTAGATATGTAGCGTAGGCCAAGGCACCGCCGTTTTTGATCATTTACCTCTTTCATCACTTATGGTACAGTATGTCATAGCAGCGGGGTTGACCCAAAAAGTAGTAGCAGGCGGCAGGCAGGGGTCTTTTGCAGCTAAGGTAGCTGCCTGGCTAGCACGCTGTTCGCTAATTAACGAGGACTCGAACACCTGTACGAATGAACCCACCGCGCATTATGAACTGAATGGTGAAAGACAACAGTATTGTGATATTCCGTTTAAGTGCAAGTTGCGTAGCTCCTGGTTTTATGTTCTGGAGAACGATGGAGTAGGATACCTGTTAGACTATTTTTCTTTTCTTTTCTTTTCTTTTCTTTTTTTTTTTTGACAGGTTACATGGGTGAAATGTTGATAATTATTTGCTGCCTACCGGAGTCACGATACTTACAGTGACAACACAACCTTTGCAAAGACTACCACAAAAGAGGATATATACAAGTCTGTAAAAAGCTAGGTTATGCGTACAGGGTACGGCGACAAATTTGTGCGCATACATGTGAAGAGTAGATGATAGGTATTGCAAGCCCTAACAGGCTTTCACAAACTCTAAAACTCACTTGCGAGAGGTGAAAAATATAGGTAGTTTGGATTTGAGTGGCGAACATATCGTACAGTGAGGCTCTTGATGCAAGACTGAAAGATATTTCAGTTTAGTTTCAAGTGGCAAATGGTTGATAAGGCTCTGAGCTGTTCCTGCAGTATGTTCCACATCCGGCTAGGTTTGGGAGCTGAAAACGCCCATAACGCCATGTACGTACGAAACGCAGTTTTTGGCCATGACCGTATGGGCCTGTACAAGATACATGGGGTTTTCAATATACTTTTGTTTCCGTACACTTGAATGTGCGTAACGCTTAGTTTAAGAGAGAAGGATTGACTAGTAGGCTAGATTACTTGGTGAATGAATTAGCTCGCTTATCACAGCTATTATTTATTACCAACGAGGATAATTCAGCTTAGGTATTTTTGAAATCAGCACAAACAGGGAATCGATGTTTATGACATTAGATGAAAACGATTGCAATGCTATGCTTTTCATAACGCAACTATAATTT
>JAJONI010000562.1:0-21729 GCA_022190145.1 Pezicula rhizophila
AATTACTCAGTAATTTTATAATGTTTATTAGTGTTGTTTTAGTGTTTAAGCGAGGAAGCTTTTCTAGGCTGTGTATGATATATATGCTTATTTTTACTTAATTATAATATTAGAAGAGATGTAGCTAAGTTATCAAGCCTTACCTTAGGTTACACTGCTGCCGTGCTCCTGTTAATTAATACCTAGATCTAGTCCTGCGGCAGTAGTGACATTATGTCTGGGCGCTGTCCTGATTTCTATGAGGCTATGAGACTTCATGATGGTATCTATTAATGTGACAAGGTTATCATAACATCTAGTTCAAAAGAAAAGTTCGCTTGAGCAAAACAACTGCTGTGGGCGGAGATCAACTCATCAACTTCGTTAGCACACTCAATTTGAATCAAGAAGTCGTGCGCATCACCTCTAATTCAGGCGCAGATTCTCATCTTCGGAAACGGCGGTGCTCTCACGACTGGTAAATCTTTCTTCTAAATCGTTACGAATGAGCGGTACCATCGTTATTCGGAATCGGATTCCAATTAGGGAAAATCGATCCCCTTGATCAGAAGTGGGTAGATATTAATGTATAGGTTATTCGGAAGAAAGCTAAGTATGAGGGACTTATTAATGGGCTGAGGGAAAGGTTGGATCAGATGTTGGTTGAGGCTGTTTATTATTGATTGAGCTTTGGGTTTTAGGAGGCGAGGGACGTTTGTTTTACGGTTATAGAGTGGGAAGCATTTTGGGAAAATTGGTATTTAAGGTCCGTTGATCTTATCTCTTCTTTCTTCCATATTCTAATACATCTCTCTGGTTTGTAGTCAGCTGTCGTATGAAATATATCCAAGTCGTAAATCTCGTCCAATGATATTCGATTCGGCGCTTTGGAAACCCCAAACTCGACAAGCATTACGGAGTGGACGGCACTTAAATCTGACAGCACACTCGCCAGGTAGGGGGCCGTAAATGCGTGCGTAAGGGCCGAGGCACTCAACGGAATTCACGCATGATTCTTCAAAGGGATAGGAAATTCTTAGTTAAGGGTACGAAAATATCAAACCGTGTAAATGATAAAAAGGCTATTTGGAAAGGTAAATTGATTCTTATTTGAGAGAGACTTCGCTTCTTAAGCGAGCTGGCCTTGCTGAAGGGAGTTAAAGCAGGCAAGAATGATAGGGTAGTAGCTAGAACTCTAAGACGACCTGGAATTTTCTGTATAAAGGCCGACTTCCTCTATTTATGCTAAAACAAGCCACAGCTCCGATCCCAACCCTGTATTTTGTCGGCCGACTACCTACATATCTTCTTCAAACCCTCACCAGCATCAGGGTTCTGCTTTTCTCACATCATCACTTTGTGTCATATTAATCCGCACGTCCCTTCACGTTTCTTGACATTCTTTTATTTTTGATTCCGTCTTCGTCGAGCGATTGTTTTCAACTTCTCGCGATTTTGCGATTTGCGATTTGTAATTTGTGATTTACGATCATGGTTTTCAAGGCAGAGCATTCTGTTCCTATTTCTAATAAGGATATCCTCAGTTGGACCTTCGATGATCTTCCTTATGATGTCGATAAGCCAGTACGTTTCCAATCAATGGTAGTCCATTTAAGAAATTTTCTCTGATATGTTACGAGCAGATCTACGTTGATGCAAAAGATCCTTCGCGATCAATCTCTGCGAAGCAAGCGAGTGCCATAATTCGAAAGCTGGTAGCTGGTTTCCGGGCAGCCGGCTTGAAGAAGGGTGATTGTGTCTGTATTTCTTCTTTTAATGATGTAAGTTAAGATGATTTTACTTCCTGGCATTGGTTGAAGAAAAGCTGATTAGAGAGATTATGTACTCTATGGTGGTTTTGGGAACGATTGCTTTTGGTGGAATCTTTACTGGAACTAATCCTGGGTATACCCAATATGAGCTAGGTATGTGTATTACTCCTACCTTCTTGACTCGAAAGCTAATAAACCAGTTCATCACTTAAAAGCATCGCGCGCAAAGTTCATCATCTCAGAACCAGAAATTCTTCCTACCAATCTCGCGGCAGCAAAAGAATGCGGTATCCCAACATCCAATATCCTGGTCTTCGATGTTTTGAAGCAAGAGATTCCAGCCGGGTTCAAATCGTGGGAATCTTTGATGCAGCATGGTGAACAGGATTGGGTGAGATTTGATGATGAGAAGACGAGTAAGACTACGACTGCTGCACTGTTATTCAGCAGTGGGACGACGGGGCTTCCAAAAGCTGCTATCTTGAGTCATTATAACCTTATTGCTGAGCATACGCTTGTTTTTGAATTTAAACGCAAGCCATGGGAGGTACGATCTATCAACCTGTTCAATATGACTGACGAGTGATTGCTGAATTTCCCAGCAACGCCGTTTACTCTGTCTTCCGATGTTCCATGCGGCATGCGTTCCAATGGTGAGTATTTATCATCTTAAACATAAGCAAAATCTAACACAGCATAGGCACACACGTCAGCATTAAGAGATGGTTCCACCTCATACATAATGTGTCGTTTCGAACTAGAACCCTATCTATCCAACATTCAAAAGTACACAATCACAGATCTCCTAATGGTTCCCCCAATTATCATCGCCATAATCATGTCCCCAATCACAAAAAACTACTCACTTCAAAGTGTAAAACTAGCAATGTGTGGAGCTGCACCACTTGGCAAAGAAACACAAGCTAGATTCCAATTGTTACTTCCGAAGGATTCGTACTGTACCCAGGTTTGGGGAATGACCGAGGTTTCTTGTATAGCTTCTATGCTCCATTACGATGAGAATGATAGAACGGGAAGTGTTGGACGATTCTTACCGAATTTGGATGTCAAGTAAGTCCTCTCTAATCCCCCCCCTCTTTCCTCATTTATATACTAAACCGATACGCAATAGACTCATCGACGACAACGACAAAGATATCACAGCCTACGACACATCAGGAGAACTATGTATCCGAGGCCCAACCGTAATATCCGCCTACTTCGAAAACCCCACGGCGAACGCCTCCTCGTTCGACAGCGACGGGTTCCTCAAAACAGGAGATATAGCCTATTGTTCCTCCTCGACCAAAAAATGGTACATCGTAGATCGAAAGAAAGAACTCATAAAAGTTCGAGGTTTTCAGGTTGCACCTCCTGAACTTGAAGCTGTTTTGTTGAGTCATCCGAATATTATTGATGCGGCTGTTATTGCGATTACAAGACCTGAGGATGAGGAGGTTGAGTTACCGAGAGCGTATGTTGTCAGGAAGCCTGGTAATGAGGGCATGGGTTTGGATGAGGAGATGGTTAAGGAGTGGTGTCGTGGGAAGTTGGCTAAGTATAAGGAGTTAACTGGGGGTGTGGTTTTTCTAGATGCTATTCCGAAGAATGCTAGTGGGAAGATTTTGAAGAGGGTTTTGCGGGAGATGGTGAAGGAGGAGGCTGTTAAGGCGAGGCTTTGAATTTGGGTCTGCGGAGTTTGATCATAAATTCATGAGGGGTTTCTTTAGATGGAACATGAGATAGATAAGTGGCCTTCAAGTGACGCGAAGTGCGCTGATAAACTTATGAATTATTTAGTTTATGAATTTAGTTAAATTACCTCACTTGACTACAATTAACTCAACCCTTGGATGTTTCCTTGATTTGAATAACTTAGGTACTTGAGTGATACTTATTCTACCGTTACAGTGACTTTAAGTTTCTTGAAGTTTCTTAAAGTTGTGCGCCTTGTGAAGTAAGCAGAGAACGAGTACTTAAGCTGAGCCGTCTAGAATTTATATTCGTACCTATTACATGTACAGGTAAAGAAACCTAGATACTATAGACTAGGTATGCTACTGCTAATTTTACACTCAGTATTAGGCCGCAAATATGTCTCAAGGTTAAACAGAAAGATATAGAGTTCTAATAGTGGTACAATTGCAAATCACTAGTACAGCCTAGGTAGCAAAGGAACCGTACTAGTCAGGTATAAGGAGCAACACCAATAACCAACGGCGCAACCAAGGTCGCATAAGAAGGATCAGCTCCATCAACCAAAGTAACATTCTTCAAACTACCTTCAAAAGTATCACCACCAATAACAGACACTGGTGCCTCAATCGACATAGGATTATTCCAAATAAAAGAATTGTCATAGTCCCCGATTGTTGTAGTAAATTCGTACGTCTCTGTCGTTGATCCATTGGTTGGTGTTGCACTTAAATATGTAGCATTGTTGATAGCTACTATACTTATATCGGTCCATGTGTTGAGAGGAATTGTGTAATTGAGAATATAAGGTTCACCGCCAGTGATGAACATTACATTTGCAATACTTCCGTTACCTGCTCGTAAAGACGAGGCGTTTCCAGAGAATAGTGTTCCAGGTGTGGAGGAGGTTGGATAGACTGAGAAAGAGAGTGTGTAGTTTCGGCCTTTGGAAGATAATGGTGTGGTTACAGCACATCCGCTGGCCAGTTTTAGACTTTCATTTTCAAGTGTGCATGCGCCGGATATTATTCCATCATATCCGTTTCCTGACGTGTCGAGCACAGTTTGGGCGGTTACATTGGTGGCGGTCGTGTCGGAGTTGAAGGTATAGGCTAGGATGTTACTGCTTATTGAGGGGATTAAACGATCGAGATTCTGGCCTGGAATAGCGGCGTGTAATGTTTCAAATATGGCCGTGTATTCTTCCATCAAGAGATCACCACCCCATTGCTTGTCGCCGAGTGCTGGAAGACCATCCCGGATTGCATAATATGCTTCGATGACTGAGCTAGAATTGGGTCCAAAGTCATTCCACAGAACTGGCATTTGACCAAGTACATATGGATTATCCCTCGACGGATTATTCGTCGAGTTACTAGTATCGAAGATATTAGGAGCGTAAGGTCCGCCACCTGGAGCGCCGTAGAAAACACGAGTCAAGTTGAGCTTCTGCGGGTAACTGCCTGACCACTTCGAAACAGCATAGAATGCATCATCAGAGTTAAGAACAGTGTAGTTGTTCATGATGAAGTCGAAGTAAGGATTGGCTTCGAAGAATTCCCAGTGCTGTATTGAGACGTTGGTGCTGATACTTGTTCCGTCCTCAATGGCTGCTGCTTCCGGAGGAAAGGTCCCCCAGATTCGGACATTCTTTGAGGCTTCTCGCGCGATGTACGTGTGTAGTGTATTGACATATGTGTTATACTCTGCTACTTCAGCGCTCGAATACTCATCTGCACCAAGATGAACGGTCTTTGAATGAAACCAAGGTAAGAACGTTCCCCAAATCATCTCCATGGTTGGGATTGTTTCTGGGTATGAAATATTCAACATGCTGAAATCAGTGCTGAGCGCCAACTCTGGCTTCCACTGGGTAAAAACGAGACTGTGACCTGGGGAATCGAATTCTGGAACGATGGTGACACCTCGGCTTACACAAGCTTGTTGAATTTCTTCAAAATCAGACTCGTAGTATGACTCGTTAGGCCTGATGTTGAGCCCGGCTACTGCAGGATCCGGTGAGTTTGGCCGGAATGCACTGTAAAATTCTAGTTTGCGCTCCATAGAGATATCTGGGTTGAGGTTTGACGCATCGCTTAAATGAAAGTGGAATATGTTTTGCTTGAAGAAAGACATGTACGAGCATAACTCAATGATAAACTCTTTAGGGTAGTAATGCCGACCAGCATCCAGCTAAATAGGTAAACAAGTCAATTAGAAGTCACATCGAAATATTCTTCTTAACGTACCATGAAACCACGAATTCCCCATCCTGGTGCATCGGTGCCACTTCCATAACTCAGTTCCATGTCTCCCAACACAGCTTGCTGCATGATAGTTCTAGTAGCCCACCAAGCACCGAGTGGGCTTGCACCAGTTATAATAACGCCATCTTCAGTGACTTCAATTGTATAGCCCTCTGATGTAGGACGGCCAGCAGCATCAAGGTAATCACTTGGGTCGCCAAGAGTCAAGAAGATGGAATTTTCTACTGCAGACGTTCCTGTAGTCACGGGGACACTAAGATTAAGAGATGAGAGTAAGTCGGCACTGAAGGTGGATGCGAAGCTTAGAAGAGTTGGTGGGATTAGGGTCTCTCCATCGTTGTCGACCGAGTCCTGATATGTCTCATCAACAATGATTGAGGTCAGCTCCTTCATTGAGAAGCTTCCAGTTGCATTTGACTCCACAAACGGAACTGTAGGAATTCCGAGCCATCGTGCCGCTATGGTACTCATTAGCGAGGTGATTTCTTTACAATACTTTCTTTGCATGCGGAGAAGAGACTTACAGCATTTCAAAGGGAGCAAAGCTCCAATAAAGAGCGTGAACCGAAGAGTTACCTGCATCATATGACTACAGACACCAAAAACTGGAGCTGGAGACAGACATTCTAGATGCTATTGCGGACAGAGTTATATACTCCAAAAGTTGAAGCAGCCATTGAAATGATGGGTTGTAACCAGGAACTCCGGAAGAATTGCATATTAATTGCAGGTATGGAAAAGTAACGTTGCCCGTACCTCAGTCTCCTCTTCCCTCTTCTGGAGTCGACAATCCATTTTACCGCAGTGTCCTTGCTAAAGTGGGGTAATAGCGGGCCAGTTATCGAAAAGCTTGCAGATAACGGAGATGAGATGAACTCAAAAATGGATGAATTTGGTAAATCTGCAACTATTCTCAGAGGTACTGCACCCTTCTATAGCGATAGCAAAGCGGTATGAAGAGCCAAGACGACTAGTAAACAGAACACTATTCTCAGCGTGTGCTTTCTTTGGTTGTTGCTGATGAAGAAAGGCGTTGAGCTGAACGCCAAGGGGAACGCCGAGGGGTACCTGTACGCCACCGGCTCACCTGCCGATGATCTTCACAGGGGGTAAGCTCAGAGCAACATTACCCCTGAGGAACACACGAGATTGAGGGAGGGGTAACCATCTGAATGCGTCAATGTAACGATACCAAAGTACAACCGTAGTACTTCGTAGTAGGAGGAGGTCTTATGCTATTTGCATGACCATATGAAGTTCTGGTGGTATCCAGGAAACCGGACAACAGTTAGGGTATTGCTGGTCAACTACTATGCACTTTTGAACCCAAGTACTTACTTCCAAGATAGCCTTGCATACCAACAATAAGTGTATGCAAAAGCCAGATAGTAGACTTGGCTGAAAAATATTCGCCGCTTCTAAGCTTCAAGTTGAAATGGAAGATGATTTGCTAGGGTAGCTGGTGAAACCTTTGGCCCATAAATGCTTTTAATGTGCCTCTAAAATTCACCCTTTTGACAGAACTGACTTATTCCGAAGCCCGCTATCATTCAAGCACGTGTCGTTTAGTAATCGAGTTTTAGATGTAGTCAATTTGTAACTTTTCCTAAGGTGTTTGCCTCGACTAAGCGAGCTAACACTTCAAGCCCTTATCTCGGTTTGACGGAATGTGGTGATGTTTTTGTAAGAGACACTCAAATTCAACTCCAGATTCGTGCATTAATATTCAACGGAAATATGATCCCCAGTGCTGCGTAATTGGTAGACATGGCAGACTTTAGAGCTAGACATCAATGCACACTATGTAGATAAGAATTCAGGTGCTTCACATGCTTACGGACCATACCAAAGAGCTTGTTGCACTCTTAGAGATTATTATGCTTCGTTATAATTACCCAATTATTCAGCAACCGTGCGCTGGAAACTCCCCTAACCTCTCTACGACCACTTGCTATAGTCTGGGAAATATGCATCATGGATTCTCCCAGCGTACTCAAGAAGGACAGGAAACTCCTTAACCAGTCTTTGAGATGCAGGACCTCTATAAATTGATCAGCATAAAATTTCAAGTAAGGATGTCTCTCGCGTGACATACGCAGTACAGACGAGCACAGAAATAAGAAATCCAAACAGTGTCGCATCTGCTTCAGTGGGATTCTCCCCTCCAAGAACCCAAAAAGGTCCATCGCCCACTACTGTTGCTTTGGCGGAGATCAACAATTCATTGATGGCTTCCCAAATCTCACGCCGGAATGACCTAATCTCATCAGCCGTATAACGACCAGTTCCTTGCCCGGATAATGTAGCGACTACTTTGCGATATATTATAAGTCCTACGAGTACTCGCGCCGGAAATGGTAGGTCGGATAGGATGCGGTCTCGCATTGTATAGTAGTTTTCTATCCATCGCTCCCAGGCCTATAGAGTCCAATCAAGTTAGCAAAGTATTTCCTTTAGTGCGCTTGCTAAAACACAGAATGTAGAAAAATAAAAACTTGGAACGAACAAGATAAAAATAGAGCTTATCCTCCAACAAAGCACGAAGTGCAAGATCTTGAGTTCGTGTCGTAGATGAGAGTTTCGCAGAGATATCTGGGAGGATATTCTCCTTGATCAGATGCTTGATTATGAGCGTAGAATCGCCAAGAGTTGATGGCTGCAGTTCCCGACATTTGATGTAAGGAATCTTTGCTTTTGGTGCTTCGCGCATTGAACCGGGCTCTGTGACATAGGGAATTTCGGCAAAACGGAGTCGTGCCTCGAGCTTAATGACGAAAGGCGACCAAACGTATTTTCCTGGGTCTAACCAGCCTTGATGGACTGTAATTTTGGGAGTTTGCTCTGGGTTCGTTGTTGACATTTTCTTGTTTCCGTCCGTCTAGGCTGCTGGGCCAAGTTTCGTCAATATCTGTTGTAACTAAGAGTTATATGATACCTTCAATGTAATGTAGCCTAAATCGAGTGTTGTTGTGCAATTTACATATAATGTAAGAAGGGAGTCTTTATACATAAATAGTTGGATTTTGAATTGAAAACAAGAAAAAAAAAACGGATGAGACGGCTGATTTAGTAAATACCGGACGTCTGGGAAGCTCCGTCGCCGAACACCACGATCGAATCAAATCACATAACCATTTGCCACTTTCTTAATTTCCACGTACAAGTGATACGACTGCACTAGGTGAAACTCATTTTGGTATTTTAAATTGAATTCTATCATGTTCCTAGTCATTGAGCTATCCTTTTATTACCAAAATAAAGTGTCTTACTCAGATTAAGCGAGCTACTCAAATCAAACACAGCTGACGCTTACAGCGGTCGTCATAATGATGCCTAAGCTACTCAGCCCTTGTTCACTACCTGTTAACGATAAAATTTACGATGGACGCTACGTGATTCGCACTTACTCTTTTCACTCCTATCATATCCCCTCAAGTCTATTCAAGCCAAGCCAACCTTGCATCCTAATTTATCTATGACCCATTCACATTCGTAGCACATTCCAAACCACAGGCTGCTTTTTTTTTAGTATAGCATTGCAGTCCTTCCAGCCTCTGCTTCTTCCTCCTTAATATCCCCGAGCTAACTTCATCATCAGCCCGTAGCTCAGGTTATTGCCAGACTACTTGCACAATTTTGAATGTGGGAGTTATTTTCAAACAAATCACATGTTAGTATGTGTTTTTAATTTGTAGAAATCGTTAGGGAGGTGGTTGCATTGACTGCTCTATCAAATGTCTGAGCAATAGACTGACTGCTCTCGAACCAAATCTGAACAATTTATCGTACTGTGCTAGTAAACTTCTGTTGAGCTATTTCGAAAATGCTTTATTACTTCCATTATGTCCTCACCCTCTCTCGCACAACAGCCGGCGATGAAAAGTGAGAGACTAGACGGGGTCGAAGTGTCGTCGTCTTCAATATAGAATGTTGTCTTGGCTATAACGAGGTGACAGGTAAAGTAGCGGCAGCCTATACTATACAGATAGTGTTTTTTTCTTTTCTATTTTTGAAATCAGTGACTTCTCCCATTTACTTGATTGCTCCTTGCACAATATCAGCCTTTCCTCCAAAGCACCCAAGCTAACACAGTACACCAACCAAGAACCCCATTATGAATCGTCATACGCAAACAGAAATCTCAATTGTCATAGTTGGTGCCAGAGTAGGGGGTATCTTCACTGCACTAGAGTCATGGAGAAAAGGGCACCAAGTTCGCATCTCAGAGAGGAGCTTAGGTCTAGTTGAGACAGGTCAGTCAAGGTAGCATAAACATCCCTCGAATGCTTTACTAATAATACCATAGGTGATTTCTTTACTATAGGCCCTAGTGCTATGAGGGCATTTCAAAATTGGCCTGAAATGGCTACAGAAACGAGAGAGTCGCTTACGATCCTTAGATCTCATACCATAAGCACACTGGAGAGTATCTTGCCTCCCCCGGCCCTACGACATGGGACTCGCTTGGTGATGCAAATGCATCCAGAAATACTCCAACGAGGGTATATAGGCACCACCGCCCGAAGGTTTATCGAACGATGTTGAAGCAACTGGAGAAGCTTAGGACCCAGGTAGAATACAACATGCATGTTGTCGGTTACTACGAAGACGAAACTTCAGCAAAGGGAGGTGTCATTCTGGAAGATAATTCCACCATTGAGGGAAATATAGCCGTTGCGGCTGATGGAGTTGACTCAAAATCGTACGAGTTTATTGCTGGCAGAATGATTGAAGCTCGGAGAAGGGGCTGGGCTATGTATCGAACTGCATATCCAGTGGAGCTCGCACTTGCTGATACTGAACCTGCTGAATGGTTCAAGATACTCGAGAATGGGAAGTCGGTGAATGAGATTTAGATAGGGTAGGACTATATGAACTTGTCTCAATGTGGAGATCCGTGGGTTTGATGTCCTGGTTGTTGACGCAAAAGGTAAGTATATTGACTATTTGGCCTATGAGAATTGAGATGTTTATAACACTAACCATGATTTCATTACAGGATATTGGTACTACAGCGAGGTCATGGCACACTCACACCACTATTGAAGATGTGCTGAAATTCACATCTCAAATTTCCTGACTGGCCTGAGGTTATGAATAAAGTCATAAAGACAACCCCTGGAGATGGCAGTCTTGACTTCGAACTCAGGTGGAGAGATCCTCAACCACAATGGACGTCCCCGAGGGTGAGGGTAGTTCAACTTGGAGATGCCGCTCATACATTTATGCCGAGTTCAGCAAACGGTGCAACACAAGCAATCGAGGACGCCGTTTCTCTGATGGCTTGTCTTCAACTGGGAGGGAAGAGCAACATACCATGGGCTGTAAAAATTCATAATAAGCTCCGTTCAGTTGATTGGCATGCAGCTGAGGAATAAAATAATATCACGTATTCAGATCACTCACTGATGAATATTACCAGGTTTGAGCATGTCTCATGTTGCCAGAAACTCGAATTCAAAACCAGGATTCTTACAGCCATACTGTTTCGGAAGCGGTTACTCAAAATTCAAACATCGTGAAAGCCAAATATGGCAGGTAGATATGGAGTCATGATGCGGTGAAGTACGCGTACGAGAACTATGAGAATGCATTTCGTTCTCTAATGAGTGGTAATACTTTCAAAAAAAAACACCAATATTCCTGCATCGTCCATGGACTATTGATGAGCTGTTGGCATTGGAGAAGGAAGAGAAGAAAATTGAACTTGATGGGGATTGGTCTTGAATTATGACTAAGCGAGAAGAACAACGCAGTTGACTTCCTTCTAGGTGTTATTAGTCCTGATGATTTGGTAGTCTTGTTTAGGCTTCTGTTTAACAATAAATGCAACACCGTATACTACACTCCGAGACCACGAGAGGTTTCAATTATGACTAGCCCTTGACCTGAATTTTCTTGGAATAGCCTAAGCCTGAAGATACTTAACTGTAGGCATGGCATCAATGCTGAGTATTATTACTGCATTCAATGTGATAGTGGCGACTTTAATATCTGCAACGATTGTCGAGAGTGATTTTAATTGTGGTCACTCTTCACCGACTACAGAGTTAGTGGAGAATATAAGCGACAGCGCACAGTTTATGGCCTAGTCTAGGGGAGTCTCCCTCAAACTCGAACACAACTGTCGTATAGGGAACGAGAAAGCAGCCAAACATATTTGAGTGTTAAACACTCTTATAAGATATTATAAGAGACTTGTGTTCTTTCTATGCGCGACTGCCTTAGAAATAGAACGGTCTACATACCCTTCTTAGCTCGGCAACTTGGCTACATTTGATGCTAGTTATGCCGGATCTCTGGAGAGTTTAATGGTCTTCTTCAAAGACGAGGAGTTGTACGAGGCAGGTTACGGAAATATGTTATTATTATTCCGATAGATTTGCTATGTCCAACCAAGGTCTTATTTTGCAACAAGCATATCTAACTGGCTATCACAATGCCCTATCGGACATTTCTCTATACTTGTCATACTGCCAAGTAAGCTACCCCGGCAAACACATGGGAAACTCCGCGTGGAGGAAAGAGGAGTAGACTAACAAAAAAGTGGAGGAAGCTACTTGGTTTCTGGGGAGTCCCGGAGTTCAACCCTCTTTAACGTCTCTCAAAAGATATATGTTAGTCAATTGATTCCACTACAAATAATGACTTGTTTTGTACTGCCTTTAAATTAGAGGCCGATATTCCCCGCCACCAAAGACACCATGTTACCTAGTAGGACTTCTTTAGTCACGAGTTGAGTGTTAGTTCCATTACCTATTATTACATAGTCCCGCGATCACGTCCCGATATTCCGTCAGCTCTCAAGTCCCGAAGTATCGCCTGCATTTATATGTTTCGTTTAGGAAAAAGGGGGGAATGTGCCGAGATGTTGCCGACCAAGAGTGGGATGAACAGAAGGGCCAAACACCAATCAAGGCCGATGTTTACCCACAAGTCTTTGAACTTTGTGCTTTGGAAATGTCCACCATGAACGCATCATAGTCTCACAGAGGTGATGAATCGTCACAAGTGCTTCCAATTCCCCATTCTTGGGCAGAAACATTAGTATGGCTAATGTTCGGCGGATCCGCAATGGAGTTAACTTGGTAATCATGTCACGCGTCTTATGGACTGCAATGACATATATGAAAGGATGAGCACTTACCGGTTTGTATAGACTCTTTTTCAAACATCCTTCCTAGTACCGCTCTGTTCTTTGTTCAAATCATAGCAACTGATAGAGCCATGGCCGCCATAAAACAACAAGATGTAGAGGCACTTCTCGAAAAGCTCACTATAAGCGAAAAGGTAGCTCTTACAGCAGGTAAGATATCTAGAGATGATTACCATTCTCCCCTCAATTTGCTGACAGCCGGACGCCAGGATCTGACTTCTGGCACACAACTGCAATTCCTCGTCTCAATATCCCCTCCCTCCGTGTATCAGATGGACCCAATGGGGTGCGCGGACGACGATTCTTCAATGGAGTTCCAGCATCATGCCTACCATGTGCTACAGCTCTTGGAGCAACCTTCGACACTGAGCTCCTCCAATCAGTAGGAAAACTTCTAGGTCAAGAAGCAAAATCCAAAGGAGCTCACGTGCTTCTTGGACCTACAATTAATATCCAGCGTTCTCCTCTAGGTGGACGTGGATTTGAATCATTCTCTGAAGATCCTTACTTGTCTGGAGTACTTGCTGGCGAGTACTGTCAGGGTGTTAGAGAAGAAGGTATCGTGGCTACGTTGAAACATTTTGTGTGCAACGATCAAGAGCATGAACGTATGGCTGTTGATAGTATTCTTACTGAGAGGGCATTGAGGGAGATTTACCTTATGCCATTTATGTTGGCTATCAAGAGTGGAAACCCGGCGGCCGTGATGACAGCTTATAACAAGGTACGAGGTTTCTTTCAACTAGCTGGTCAAGTCATGCGCTAATGTTTATAGGTTAATGGAACACATGTGTCCGAAAACCCCAAGACCTTTGATATTTTACGGAAGGAATGGAAATGGAGAGGACTTGTTATGAGTGATTGGTAAGTTCAATCACGTTAACTTTAAATTTGCCACATCTTAACGCTTCATAGGTTCGGTACCTACAGCACAACCGAGGCCATCGTAGCTGGACTTGATCTTGAGATGCCAGGCCCAAGTCGTTGGAGATCAAATGCTCTTGCCCATGCAGTCTCTTCAAACAAGCTGCCAGAATTCGTCCTCGATGACCGTGTTCGCGAGGTACTAAATCTTATTAACGAATCGATAAAGTCAGGCGTAGCAGAAAATGCTGAGGAAACCCGACGTGATACCCCCGAGGATCGTGCACTCAATCGTAAGGTAGCAGCCGATTCAATTGTATTGCTCAAGAACGACAAAGATGTTCTTCCCCTGAAAAAGGATCAGACTGTTGCCGTTATTGGTCCTAACTCAAAGGTACGTATTTCACTTCGTTCTGCGCAAAGTTATACTCACCAACAAATTTCAGGTCGCTACTATCTGCGGAGGTGGTTCTGCATCCCTACTTCCATATTACACCGTATCACCATTCGAAGGTGTTGCTGCAAAATGCAAAGACGTCAAATTCTCCCAAGGCTCCTATAGTCACAAAGAACTTCCGCTCATCGGCCGCTTGATGAGGACATTCGATGGTCAACTTGGCTTTCATTTCAGAGTGTATAATGACCCGCCCTCAGTCAAGGACCGCGTCTGTGTTGATGACCTCCACATCACCGATTCTAACTCCTTCCTCCTAGATTACATATGCGATAAAGTAAACAGTGATCTCTTCTACGCTGATATTACCGGACACTTCACGCCGGAAGAAGATGGCATCTACGATTTCGGAGTCACTGTACAAGGAACTGCCAAGTTCTACATCGATGGAGAGTTAGTCGTTGATAATACAGAGAATCAAGTTGCGGGTGGAAGTTTCTTTGGAAGCGGTACTATTGAGGTTATCGCCGGTAAGGAATTGAAAGCTGGAAAGACTTATACTTTACTTTCTCAGTGGGGTAGCAGACCCACTTCGAATCTGCAATCTCATGGTGTTGTTTCTTTTGGCCCTGGAGGACATCGTCTTAGTGGTTGCAGGAGGATTGATCCCGAAGCTGCTATTGCTGATGCTGTCAAGCTTGCTTCGGAAGTTGACCAGGTGAGTCTTCAAGTGCAGATATATTTTGTTCGAAGCTAAAATTTGGTAGGTGGTGTTATTCGCTGGATTGAACGGCGACTGGGAGTCCGAAGGCCATGATCGCAAGAATATGGATTTACCACCTTACAGCGATGAGCTCATCACGCGAGTTTTGGAAGCCAATCCCAAGACTGTGGTTGTAATTCAAAGTGGAACTCCAGTAACGATGCCATGGGCATCAAAAGCGAGCACTTTAGTCCAAGCATGGTACGGAGGAAATGAAGCTGGCAATGCTATAGCCGATGTACTCTTCGGAGATGTAAACCCAGTAAGAAACTCCACCTTCCATTCTTTCCGATCGGTCAGGAGAGTCCTAAAACTGAAGATCAAACTAACTTTCAACAGGCTGGAAAGCTCCCCCTAAGTTTCCCAATACGAGTTCAAGATAACCCTGCTTTCCTCAACTATCGTTCCGAAGCAGGACGGGTTCTCTACGGCGAAGACGTATACGTAGGCTACCGCTACTACGAGAAAACCGAGATACCCGTACTCTTCCCGTTCGGACACGGACTCTCCTACACAACCTTCACCCTCTCATCACTCTCGCTAACCACAACACCCACACAAATCAAAGCCAAAGTAACAGTACAGAACACCGGTTCAAAATCCGGCGCAGAAACAGTACAAGTTTACATCTCCCCCAAAGATCCAAGCATCGGGCGTCCGGTCAAGGAATTAAAGGGATTTAAAAAGGTGTGGTTGGAGGCTGGTGAGAGTAAGGAGGTTGAGGTGATCATGGATAAGTCCATTGCTACTAGTTTTTATGGAGAGATTAGGAAGGCCTGGGTTAGTGAGAAGGGTGGGTATGAGGTTTTGGTTGGGAATAGTAGTCAGGGTGAGTTTTTGAAGGAGACCTTTGAGGTTGAGAAGACTGTTTTTTGGACGGGGCTTGGCGGGGAGGGGATAGTACCAACGCCTAATTTGTAGGTGATATTTGAATGCATTATGAAATTAGATATGAAAAAATCATTTATGTATGGTATGAATTTCCGACCTTTACAACCTTTAGGCTGTTAGTTTTGAATATTAACTGGTTACAATTCCTAGCCCTAGAAAGTGAGGCCCAGGTATCATGTACACGACCTCGCCAGCCCAACTAGGTAATTTGCGAAATTATACGCTCGGTATCTCTGATCTACGTCCTAGTCGATTTACGACGGTTTACGGAGTATGGTTTTCCAGGTTATGCTTACTGTGCCAAGGAATTCTTTAAGCACCCCTGATGAAATCCTGCCATTCGCCAATAGAGGGACTTGGCAACTCCTGTAAGGCAGACAGTACTCCGTATAACGAAATGATTGCCAAATAAAGCGTAGTGCTACGTACTAGCAAGGAGTTGGCCGCTTTCAGCAGGTGTAAGAAAACAAATGCTGGGGCCTTATTTATAAAAGTTATATAAGCGAAAGGACTCGATTAGACAATTAGCAAGGGGTTTCGTTCGTCACACCTTACGATGATTGTACGAAGGCGCGGGGTAAAAGTATTCGGACACCCTAGGAAAAATCACAATGCTAAGGCTTTACATAGCCATAGAATAGCTATCCTATACTATGTGCTCTTGATAGAATTTGATAAAATATATAGGTAAATAAAGATGTCTCTCTGCTCTATTTAATTGCAGAAATCTATAAGTTTAAGATAAATACAGAAGCTACTACATAATTCCAAAAAGTATGTATTATAATAGACTTTGGTGTTCTTGGATTCTCGCTTAATGTGACTGGATTCAACAGTTGGACGAACGCTTAATTAGGATTAGCTATCTCGCTAATTCAGCTTAGTAAGCGGAATTATTGTCGAAATCCTCTAATCACAGCGGACAAACTTTGGATACGAACCTAAGCAACTGTTGGCGTCAACTGCGCCTCCGAGCAGGCCCATCACAATAGGCACCATCTGCAGCTCGCAAAACAAGATTCTAACAAGCTCAGCAAATAGTCTTGCAGCCCCCAAACGCTTGGTGTGACAACCTACAGTACGCCGTACGGCTCAGCTAAGGCAACAGGTGAGGGATCATTGGTATGTTTTTTTTTTCTTTTGAGCAAAGCCTCAGAGCACAGCAGCATTGTTGTCAGCTCTGCTCTGCTCTGCTTACTGTAATGTTATCTATTTCCGTTTCTGCTACTTCCATCGTGCCTTTACAACGAATGCCAGCAGCGCTTGATTTCACGAGTCCAACAGTATCATAACACTATCATACCGACGAAGATACGAGAATGGCGTTATCCACGGCTGCTGCAACCACCTTCTACACCTCCTTCATACTATTTGATCCATCACCGACGGATCATCGCCATGGTTCTTCTCCCACCAATATTTTAGAATCACTATCCTCAGATCTGTCCGATTCGTCTAATGATTCCAATAATCCCTCTATTTGGGACAACTGGTCTGAAGGAACACGATCTGGCGTTTTAATCAGTATACTACTATTCGTAGCTGCAATCGTCATCCTCAGTGCCTGGTGCTGTCGATGTTGTTGCTTCAAAGGAAGACGTGGGAGACACGACCCTCCAGGTCCAGCACCTGCAAATATATATACCGGTGGAAACGTAGCTCTGCACAATTTACCAAACCGCGGGACGGGTGAAGCTTCACGATCGGAATCACAACAACATTTACAGCCTCAAGTGGGCCCTATCGATCCCGATGCACCTCCTCCAAGCTATGATGCTATAAGACACGATACTATTGTACCACCTTCAGAACACCATAGAGTCGGCGGGGAAGGAGCTGGGGAGGACGAGGAATTTAACGTGGTTGCGGACGGGAAGACGCCTTTGAGTGAGATTCCGTTTGAGGATGTTGATATCAATGCTTTAAGTCAGCCGAGCTCTGCGAGTTCGGCGAGCCATAGCTATAGTCAAGGGTTCGAGGAGAGACATCGGTTGGGTGGCGGGGATACTACTGGCCATACCAATGCGTGAGGCGGACCTCGACGATACAATGAAAGAGATCATATTTTGCGAAGACTTCAAGAAGAGTCGTATTGGGAGATGACTGGAAGTCCAAATCGGGGCTCGAATACTCCAAAATATCAAGGTTTCGGAGTATTCTGTATTTTTATATCGCCTAGCTCATACTTCACGGAGAAAGATGTTTTTGCATCAGTTCGAAGCACAGTTGAGGCATCATCAATAATGCGCGGAACTTTATGTATCATGAGGGCAAAATAGGGAAAGGGTAAAGGAGTGGGGACAGAGACAAAAGGGATTTAATCAAGTCAAGTGAGTTATTCACGTCAAGTTAGTCAGGCGGATGGAGTTGTGGTGGACAATGTTTTGGTCTCTATAGATAGCCATTATAGACTTAATATTAATTTACAAAGTTCTCAAGGTTGGACAGAATCGATGCATCCTTCCTGGTACATGGCCGCAACCTTCGATGATATTTACCGACACTCAGTTAAGAGCGCGATATGGGGTTTCTACCAACCTTTCCAGAAGTCACTCCTCGACTTGTTCAATTTAGGCTGCCCTACTGGTACTCTTAGGATAGAATTCTATAACTCCCCTCTATAAGAGTAGGGATAGGAAGGCAAAGAAATGCTGTGCGGCGATACGTTAGAAATTTCTTGATCCTTTATGAGTACTTTCCGTTTTTCTGTTCCGGCTAGGCCATTTTTCTCTGAGATTTCCTCTTTCGAAAGTAGATAGATCCCTCCCACAATCAATGCAAGGCCGAGGACAGTTAGTGTAACGTCTATTCCGGCTTTACGTACTACGGTTTGTGGTATGGTAGTGTGGCTATGCGTCTGTCCTGTGGGCGATGGCTTTCATCCGTGGCTGTGCTTGGATTTGGTCCATAAATGGAATGCCGAGGACGAACCAGAGCAACGAGACCAACTAGATGCTACAGATTTCGTCCAAAAAGCTACGAAATTTGGGGTGGAACCTGAACCCTCAGTCCTCGAACAGGACGAGCTTGCACCACAACTGGCTGATATCGCAGAACTAGCAGGCTTCAATACAAAAAAAAACTGCAAGACTTACTCGGTAATGCGTTGAGTTTGTGCACGTTCCACGCATCGAAGGGCCGATTGAAACTCATCGCCAACGGCATCACTGTCGGTCACCACGCAAAGGTCGTTGGGAAAACAAGTCCTATCTACCCTTGCACACAGAGCGATGTGAATGCAAACTTGTCACATGGCACCTGATCCTCAGCCCAACTTCCTCCTGGGTAGTAACGCTGGGCGCTAACTGATTGAGAGCACCAAAGAATACAACGCATAGAGGATGTAGAGTGGCATCATCGCGAGTTTGTATTACAATAGAAGCAGCGGTTGGAGGGAAATGAGGCCTAAGACACTATGGCAAAGAAATAACAAGTCTTAATAGGACCAGTCGCTCCACAGCCTCACAAATACTAAGGAGAAAGGTGTCTGACATTCCTTCAATCATCTTCCCCCACGACCCTTTCGTAGTCCAATGTTGCACAGCAGGACTGATCACTTTGCTCAGCCTAGCAAGTGCTGAGAGTTCACGAACCTAATATGACTAGATATTCTGCCTGTATAAGCTCCCAACACCAGAAAGCGTCATAGCAGAACTACTCGTATCGAGTGGTCCTACAACTGCCGATAAGAAAGCTGCCCAGACAAAGCATATTTCAATATTTTTTGCCGGCATATTACTGTTACACTGAAATGCTTCAAGACCAGCTGCTGCCTAATTGCCACCATTCATAGCGCCAGTTCAAACGCAGCCACGGTTAGAAGCCAAGCCTATCTCACTACCGAGTCTTATCATCAGACGTTGATTCAACAACTTATCAACTATGCAAAAGTAACGCCACATGGGGTTAGATTCATGGCGAACATTTTTCATTTAGTTGCAAAGACTTTTCATAAAACTTGGTTGCTTTGGAGGTGGGATTTAGAAAGCACATTAACCGAGTGGATGCAAGTTCGATGATGAACTCGATGATCAATTATTGGTACTTGATAAACTGGAAGGTTTAAACGTGACATTTCAAGAGACGCGAGATATTTGGATACTATGATAGAAGATGCACGACGTCTCCGTGTTCACTCGCCTGTTTTGTTCTGCATGTCGACGCGAAATGATTAACGGTATCCCACCGGTGGAATTTCATCCGGAATCTACACTGGATGAATTCGCTGTCATTTGACAAGTGGTACTAAGTACACTATTGGATCTTCCGATCTAACAAAGATTACATGTCTTACGCCTGGAATCTATACTATCCAGGAGGCGAAGGATGGTGGAAGATAAACGAGCTTGTCCGTCAAATCAATGGCATCACGACACAAGTACGGAAGAAGTAGACTGGTAAGATTCGTTGAAAAGCAAGTGATCTCACTTTTATTAATGAATGCAAAGGATCTGGTCGACTGACAAAAGCAATTGCGATGCTCAACCAAGATTCCCTTGCCGTAGCTTACAAAATTGACAGCCGAAAGATAACTACCAAGGACTTTGTGCGCACTGATGCATGACGTCAGAGAAGTCGACTCCCTTATCCGCCGGATTGAGCTGAATGATGAGAATATTTCAACTGCGGACAGACGAACATAAAAGGCACATATCGATGGTGTACGACCTCATATGACGGTTGGGGACAGCACAAGACAAGAAGTTGGAAGATCAGACATGCTAAGCGACGATCCTATTTCCAAAGTCCTATACCCAGGTGGCGTCGATCACGACAGTTCAGCATCACCATTGAATGATTACGATATCTGGTACTTAGATAACCTACTTCAAATCGAAGCAAAGAAGCCGTAATCAACAGCGTGGCCTGGCTTTCTGAGATGATAATTGAATCTACGTTTCAAGACTCCCCAACCCGCTATTTGGCGACACCGTTGCAGCCTGTGGACGAGAGTAAGCATAATGATGCTGTGTTATTCGTGAGTAGATATCTTATCATTGTAGAGGTGGCTGATTATGTAGCGGGTAATGATGAATTGGGTCCTAGAAATATCATGGTTAATTTTTGGAGGATTACGAATGTGGAGGAGAGAAATAGTACTAGGTGTGGTAGGAATCGTTCGAACCAGCCGGACACGAGAACTCGGTGTACTTTTCGATAATATGTGTAGGCTTGATCGGCTTGGTGTTAGATATTTTGCGGAGTCGGTTGTCATCAGAGAGCTTGGAGGGATATATGTTGGGGTATTTCATGGATGGATGGAATTATGGTTTAACATAATACATGTTCCGGCGCTTTTATAACTTTATATAATGTTATTCTCTTCAATAAATAATTCACCTGATTTGAGTATTTCAGCACCTACTCGACCATTTACCTGCATCTTTAAAATAGGGGCTTTAGCGAGACGGAAGGATACCACGTGATCAATCAAATTCACCTCCCGATCCGCCCTATCCTCTTAAACTTTTAGGTAATTCAAGCAGTAAAAGTACCCAATAGCTGAAAACCTTTGGATAGGCAGCAACAACACAAGCGTCGACAATCATTGTGACGTGAGCTTACACTGTTGGTGTAGTGATTGGGCTCTGGATTACCAAAAACGGGTACCCGAATCGGCATGCCGAGGGAAATTTTGGTTCTCGCCGAGTCCTGGGCGGCACCACTGGGTCTAGGCCGAGGGCGGGGGTGGATGTGGATTGGCGGTTGCTGGTGTGAGGTATGGGGTGTGTTTGGAAAATGGGATGAAGAGCATTTTTTATATTAGATACACACTTGCCTACTATAATAACTGTAATCTATAGGTGAATGAGTTACATGTAGAGAAAATTATAACGATATATCTTGCGTGTATAGTATAAATCGCAGTTATCATTGGACTTATTGGTGATCAATAGTTAATGGAGGTTTTGCTTAGAGTCGTATTTCGGTATTCCTATCATTCGGTA
>JAJONI010000563.1:0-21728 GCA_022190145.1 Pezicula rhizophila
ATATTAGAAAGGAAGGCCTTTGCAAGACATGAAGTTAGATATTGTATATGAAGTACTCTAACACCTAGAATAGATTCCAAGTCAAAAGGAAAAAGTCAGCCACCTAAAAAGTAGAACTACACTATCACACGACAACTGGAAAAATAATTCATCGAAAAGCCATTTCATGCCTCGATGCTAAACTAATATTTTTTGTTTTGTTTGTCCATCTCCCTCCCACCAACTCTCAGGAACCTCCACCTTCTCCATGATGCCTAGTGGGCAAAAATTACACTATTCTACAAATTTTCAAAAGCCCAAGGCGACGACTCTCCCTCCCCGTCTATATTGGAATGAAGTCCCTTGCTCGCTTTCCCTTTTGATGCTCTTTCGGTATCTTGCTTTCTGTCTTTCTTTCCATCATCCTTTTCTTCCTTCCTGCAGTCATTAATCTCCGAGTAAAATTAATAAATCATCGCCAAAAAAATAAAAGGAAACTCCCAGTTATTCAAGACCGTTGTCCTATTATGATATGCTACTTGGCGGCCATGACGTTCCTGTAGAAGCCGATACTTAGGTCCACTGTATGTCGCAGATATCTATCCTCCGTGAGCGGTAAACTCAGAACCTTGGGAAGTTCAGCTTGCTATTTCAAGAGTCAGTATTCTGTTCCATCGGAAGCGAAACACAAAACACTCACCTCGCCATTCTTCGACATATCAACGACTTTCTTTGCAACTTCATTGCTAATGATCTCAATTGCCACCGTCTCTAAAAACGCAGGATGCCGTGAATCTTCTACGACAGCAGGGAGACCGGCCAAAAGTCTGTCAATGACAGTTGACAATACTGCGTTTGTCTTTCGAGAGTTGAGCAAGATGAGATAATCTGAGTAGACTTCACCACCTAGATGCCACTCTGGTATGGTTTGTTCCTTGCCACGGAATTTATCCAGCAGGGAGCGCAGAGTATCGTAGTCACGTTCAATGACAGCTTTAGGAGCCACTTCCTTTGAAAAGGTGCGGTGGGCTTCCTCGGATGCGCCAGCTAGGATAAGACATTCGACCTCGGCGATGTAATCCTTTTTCACGCTGCGCATATATAGAGCCTTGGCCTCCCAGATCCATGGTGATGGGATCTGATAGTTTTGTGTTAAGGTAATGAAGCTCTGACTATCTTCAGCACCGATACGTCCGGCATTCTTAGCGACGTGATCTTTGATTGATTTCTCTCGAGCCTGATTGTTATTTAGGTGCAGAAGGACAAATACTGCATCGAGCCAACTACCTTCATTTGTGAGCTGTGCAGCAAAGGATACTGTCAGCCGATCGGCCTTATCTTCCCCTTGATCTCCATATGTGATGTGATCAAAGGAGGTCAGGGCTTGACTGAGTTGCCAAGAGAGGCGTGCATCAAGTGGTGACAACCGAGCGTTCTCGGGACACAAGATAGCCTCAAGGTCTGTATCTTCGAATGTGAAGAGTCTTAGCAAGCCCCAAAGCAGATCCTGCCGGGTTTCAGTCACCTCATCTTCCCATAATGTAGGAATATTTTGCTCCAGATACCAAGGCTCTGGCAAGGCAGTCTCTCGATCCTGTCCAAGATCTTCCGCGAATCTTTCCACGGCAGTCTGCAGATCATCAGTAGCCAAGATTGAATACCAAAGCCTAAGACCAAAAGCTTGTCTCCAATCCAAACCAAAGCGCTTTGAGATGATGAACGACTCAATACGGTCTTCGATAGGAGCTCCTTTTGACCCATCGCAGACACAAACATTTCCAGCGAGAAGTTCATAGATAGCTCGAATGGGCTGGCTGAATTCAGAGAGAACCTGTGACTTCTGCCACTCGTTCAACTGCTCCCGAATATCCCTTCTCATACTATCTTTGCTTCCAATGAGCGCCACTAGCGTGGCAAGGTGGTAGTCTTTGCCAGTCATAAGATGCCCACATGCGTTAGGTATTCGGTG
Organism: Pezicula rhizophila; assembly: GCA_022190145.1. Taxonomy (NCBI): domain Eukaryota; kingdom Fungi; phylum Ascomycota; class Leotiomycetes; order Helotiales; family Dermateaceae; genus Pezicula; species Pezicula rhizophila. Next base: position 1,949 of record JAJONI010000563.1, read on the forward strand.
GCCTGACAGCTCAGCGATCGCCTTTTCCTCTGCCGTCCTGGCCATTGCAACATGCTGTGTAGAGGCTGGCTCAACGAGCTTCTCCCAGAAAGCGGATAACTTATCTTTGCGCAAGCGCTGTTCTGAATTTGGAATCTGCTGAAATTCTTCTGGAACTGTAATCTCATCCCAAAGTATACTTGCAAGTTCCCAAACGAGTTTCTCGTGGACAGAGGCCGGATCTCGAGCATTACGGTTGTCATAGAAGTCATTAAATGAGAAGAGCTCTGTAAGGTGCGCCTGGGGAGTTCCGGTCGAGTTTTCAATAACAGTCAAGGCCTTATGCTTTTTAATTGCTTCAGCTGCTGACTATTGATCAATTAGCTCTATAATTGGAAAACCTGAGGAATGATTGATACCCACTTCATTTGAAAACTTTGCAAACCTGACATCTCTGTTCTGGGAGACAACTCCTTTGGCATTAATGTTTAGTAATCCATCCTTTTCCCGAGCTCGACGTGATGATTTGCCGAATCGATCAGGATTCGGTTGTGCAGCATAGACAAGAGTTCCATCAGGTCCCCAACTTGGTTTCATTGCTTCGTGAAAGGCTTTCTCATTCTCATCCATGTCCGACATATCGGTACCACTGGTCTTTGGTCGCTTCGCATAGGGCCACTAATACACAAAATTCTTAGTAATTGCTCTTCATTATTGGTTACGTACATGATTGGGCGCAACAAACGGCCCTCCCCCCAAAACACTCGCTCACTTCAGGAAGGAACACCAACCTCAAAACCCTTGTTCTGGGCTGGAACCTTTGTTACTTTTTTTGGGCTTCTTGTCTGACTAAACAACGAGTTCATCAAGTCAATGCTATTCGCAAACCCGCGACTATCCGAAGCAAGTCGATTTCTTGCCGTTGGTGTATCTTCAATTTCTTCTCCTGTCGGTGAATCATTACCATGATCAATCAAACTTTTCAAAAGAGCTCGATCCTGCTTTTGCGGACTGATGGTGGTCTGCAACATGCTGGTCCAGTCGTCCCCGACAGCAAAGTTCTTGGAGGGCGTTCCCCGGTTCTTCTTTGCTCTGATCCTGGCTCTTAACAGAGCCCCAGGTGTCTGTTCCACAATCTCTATATCTTGGTCTTCATTCTGCGAGTCCTCTTCATGCTCCGCGGTATTATCAGCCTGTGGGTAAGAGCCCGCCATCTCTTGACCCACAATACTGACAGATTCATCATCCTGGAAGACGTCGTCTTGGTCCATTGGCTCTTCGACGCCGCTTTCAGATTCTGAACCCACGGAGCGCTCATCTAAAAAAGACTGCTGATCTTGCTCATCATATTCCTCTTCCATTTCCTCTTCCTCATACACCGACTCTTCGTCGAATGCGCCAGGGAGAACCTTTTTCTTTCTGAACTCAAAGGTATCGTCAGGATCTGATTCGGTCTGGCTCATCTGCGTAGTTGAAGCAAATGATTCATCAAAATCTTGTGGTCTTGGTGTTCGAGCCTTAGGGGTAGGTGTATCTGGAGGCATACTAAGTGTGCTCTGGCCAAACTCACTGACCGCCTCGCCGTCAGTCTCATCTTCGTCTTCTGGAAGTCCATAGGTGGTGAAATGTTCAACTCTGAAAGTCCAAATACCAGTATCCGGTTCGTACGCGACAAATACTGTATCAGCAACTTTACGTAAGCGCTCAAGGTGTTTCTTAAACTGAGGTCCGGTCTTGTCAATTGAGATTGTGCGCCTATCCTTTTGACGCGGCCATGAATTAGTCAGTGATATTGTCGAAGGCACATTGAGTCCTTTCCCTACAGGCGGCTTCTGGGCAGGATTGGGATAGACGGTGCAAGATCGAGTTGAAAACACAACAATACCGCCGGGGACCTGATCAACATCGATTGCGTTCAGATCAATTGGCCGATTAAAAACTACTTGCCCATAGCCATGCCGACCAACCGTGAACGCTTCCACAGCGGAACGCTGCGCACGGGTCATCTCAGAAAGCTCATCTTTTGTTGGGGACATCCAGTACTCTCCTGACTGTTCCTCTTGGGGAACAATTGATTTAGGTGCCGCAGAGGATGCCTCCTCTTCATGCACGATAGCAAGTTCATTCCCTCTGACTTGTTCCATTTCCGGTGGCTCGTTCTCTGCACCATTGGCCTTAACACCATTAGAGCTCGGGCGAGGCCGCATGAACCCCAAATCTTCCGCGCTGGGAGCTGCATTGTTGGTAACCTGCTTGAGTGGACTAGAGAAGCCATGTTGAGCGCCATTTACGCCATTTCCATCAAAGCTTACTCGCTTCTTTAAGATGCCGTTAGGCTGCTTGGTAGCCGGCGATGGCTGAGCTTGCGGGGGTGGGGAGAAGAGGTCACCTCGCAGGCCGCGGTTAATTACAAGCTTCTTCATGCTTCCACTTCCATGACTGCCATACTGCTTGGAACTAGGGCTTGAAAAGGCGCCGGCTGGGACAAGGCTGTTCTCAGTATTGAAGTTGCCGCGAAGACTGCTTGTTGACATGCTCTTGCTAAGGCCTCGTGGACCTGCGCTGAGCAAGCTGTTACCAAAGGTACCGGGAGTACTGGCAGTGCTTGAGACGCTACTTGGTGATCCATAATTACTGTAAGAAAAACCAAAACCTCGCTTTTGAGGCGTAGACAAGCGAGAGGATGATGCTGGAGTTAACTTGTACATTGGGAGTGCAGCGGTTCTCTTTTGCTTGTTAATGCTTGACAGAGGGGTAGCAATTGGGCCAGGATTGCTGTCCTGAGGCTTGGAAAGGTCTCTGAACAATGATGAGGTACCAAATGCTGATTGATCGTTGATGCTGGCAGTAAGCGACTGCGGTGTTTGCTGGCCTGGCTGTGAATTGAAAAGAGAGTTATTCCCACCAAAGAGAGAGTTCTGTTGTGGCTGCTGTTGCTGCTGCTGTTGATTATTGTTCATAGAGCCGAACAATCCTGTCTGCTGTCCTGTGCTATTGCCAAAGAGACTGCTACCTGCTGCTGGCGCTGATTGGCCAAAGAGGCTAGTAGTTGCAGGTTTCTGCTGCCCACCGAAAAGAGAGGACGTGTTCTGTTGTGGCTGATTTTGGTTGTTCTGGCTGTTACCAAAACTAGTGTTTCCAAACAAGGAGCCTGTGCTAGTGTTGGTTTGAGTATTGTTGGCTGGGCCGAAGAGACCTGTTGTGGCAGGTTTCGCACCACCAAACAGACCACCAGCATTTTGAGTACTGGTGGATCCACCAAAAGGATTTACTACAGGTTGTTGCGTGTTGCCAAAAAGACCAGTCCCAGTGGTAGCACCCGTGGCCGGCGTTGATCCAAAGAGGCCACCCGTTGCTGGCTTTTGCTGGTTATTATTTCCGAACAACGACGTAGTCGTCGTCTGCTGTTGAGCATTGCCGAAACCACCAAAAGGGTTACTTGCAGGAGCTGCTTGTTGGGCTCCTCCAAAGGGACTCGCATTGTTCTGCTGGGTATTGCCAAAGAGGCCTCCAGATCCAAATCCGCCTGTAGTGCTTGTAGTTGATCCAAATCCGGTTCCACTAGAAGCAGGCTGCTGAGTACCGAAGCTAAATCCTCCCGGCTTCGCAGCATTGCTCTGGCCAAAGAGCGATGTGTTAGTTGCTGCATTATTTTGTGTACCAAAGCCTGCTGTTTGTGTAGTGCCGCCGAATGCTGAACTACCTCCCCCGAATAGACCACCAGTATTATTCTGCGGCTGTGCGGGTTGGCCAAAAAGACCTGCAGTCGTCGCAGGTTTGTTCTGGCCGAAAAGAGAGGTGCCAGTATTGGAACCAAAGGCGGAAGTTGCAGGTTGGGTCGCACCAAATGGTGAGCTTGTTGCTGCAGGGGCGCCAAAGAGGCCCGTACCAGTTGTAGTGTTGTTGCTGGCGCCAAAACCCCCAAAAGTTGTTGCTGGTGCAGCAGAAGTACTACCAAACCCTGTATTCTGGCCAAATGCACCAGGTTGATTACTAGCGTTACCAAATCTTCGACCCTGTGTGTAATCCACCAGTCTTAATTCTTCGGGAGAAAACTTCTGATACGGCTGTTGAAATGATATGCTCTGGAACGAGTTTTGCTGATTCGTATTGGTATTGGGTTCCTTTTCGACCGTGGCTTGAAATGGAGTGTTTCCAGTGCCTTGACACTCTGTAGCATTTGCACCAAATGAAGTGGTTGTATTGTTTGAGGAGCCAAATCCACCAAATGCCGGTGTTGTAGAAGCTGCAGGTGCACCAAAGCCGGTTGCTGCTGCAGGTTTCGCTCCGAACAGTCCTCCACCAGCGTTGTTGCTCGTCCCGAAGGCAGAGCTAGTATTATTTGAGCCAAAGCCTCCAAAAGCTCCGGTTCCCGCAGTTGTGGTGTTAGTACTGCCAAAGAGGCTGCCACCTGTTGTTGTAGATGTACTGCCAAAAGGCGTTGTCGTCGCTGGCTTCGCGCCGAATGCATTGTTGCTGCCGAAAGCTCCTGTAGGTTGGTTTGTTAGTTGAATTCCTCTATTCGTGTTTCTGGGAGCGTTATGAGATAGCGCTGGAGTGGGACGGTGCGGCTGGCCTTGCATCGTTGCTGAATGAAGAGATCCAGAAGACAACGAAATGACTGTGAAGCGGAGGGGCCTTGAGGGACCATATGGGATCGGATATGATGCTCCCCAGGCAACAGACCGCAGCGAATCCAGCGATGATTCTTGAGCAGTAAAGCATGATCGACGTACCTCCAGAACTTGTGTTGCCAAAGAGTCCACCGCCAGTGTTCGTGTTTGCGCTTCCGAAGCCACCAGTGTTCGTGGAACCAAAGCCTGTACCGCGAGGAGAAGATTCGAGTAAGTCATGGATTCCTTCTGATGCATATAGTCCTACTGTCCGCAGAATATGCCGCGCGTGAAAGGTCCTGGAAGTATAGTAAAAATGGACCTACCTGTGTTGGTATTGGTGCTTCCAAAGCCTCCAAATCCTCCGCTCTGCTGCTGATTGTTGTTCTGGCCGAAGCCTCCAAAGCCCCCAAAGCCTGACATCTCGATTACGGTATGTGTACCAGAGGAGGCAGCTTCGGATTCTCCAAAGGGACGCAGATGGTGGGAGATGTCGCAGCGACTTTTATTCAGAAGTTGATGCGCGTCGCGCTTGAAAAAAGAAAAAAGAGGTCGCGCTCACAGTCAAAAAGCTTGCGCGAACATTAATTGCAGTAAAGAAAGACAAAAACCATCGAGATTTGAAGACAGGATGACCTGATTGAAGTTGTGAAGGTGGTTGTCGAGCACCTGGATTTTATGTGTTGTCGCTGTATGAGGTTCGCCTTTACCACTTCTACTCGAAGTCGTCGGGAACAAAAGGTGGGAACTTTCCGACCAATCAAACATGGTCAGCTGACTAACGCATGACTCAGCCTCGACGCTTCAATTGCTGCCTTCACCGAATCGTGCAATCAGAGCACGAGTTTGAAAATTTGGCTGTAGTACGAAGCACTCACGGAGTACTGCTGTTGCTGCCTGAGGAGATTCGTTGGATATGAGTGAGTCCTGGGACGTCAGGCTCTCTACTGATGACTCCTATCCTCCCATCTTCTGCTTACTTGTTCCTTGGTAGTGGGTGGTCTCCTCTGTCTTGCACCTCGAAGACTATTGTCCAAAAAAATGTCAGCACTCAATTCGTTGTTCCCGAATTTTTGTATCCTAGCGCGGGGAGGCTGGGAGCTCTTTACTGTAAATGCAACGCCCCGGTCTTTTACTTGACTGGGAGTCTTAGACAAAATCCCTGCAACCCGATCCTTTGTCTCTCGTTCCAATGCATAACCGCGTCTTGAACGCGTCGATCTCAACTTCGCGGTGTGCATACCTGCCAACAAATCCCAAACATCACCTCCCCCATATCGCTGCTCTCTCCTCTATCTAGTTGCGAATAAACATTGCCATAATTGCTCCCTAAACCGACTCCCAGGATCGCACACAAATCGCATCGTCAATATGGCATCAACATCCCAATCTCACCCCTCCTTTCCAACAAGACCTTACAGCAGTGCACTACATGGCAAACTCCCCGAGCGAAATCCTGCTACAGGCTTTGGCGCCTCCTCCGCGACTCGAGAGACTGCACGCCTAGAGCGTGAGCGACAAGAACGAGAACGCGCGCAAAGAGAAGCTGCTGCCGGTGCTCAGAACCCTTTAAACAGCTTAACCGATGAGCAAAGGGAGGAGATAAATGAAGCTGTAAGTCGTCGAAAGTGTTGCAAATGCGAAGATTGAAGCTCAGAAGGTAAACAGTTTGGTTTGTTTGATCTAGACAAGGATCAAAGGATAGACTACCACGAATTCAAGGTCTCGCTCAAAGCTCTGGGTTTTGACCTCCCCAAAGCAGAAATTCTCAACCTCCTCACAACGCACGGCATTCCTCCGCCCTCGCAACAATCTCAACAACAACCAGCAGCGTCTCGGTTACTCCTCACACTGCCGGCATTTCAAAATATAGCAGCAACATTAATATCCCAAAGAGATCCTCGCGACGAGATTTTAAGGGCTTTCGCCTTGTTTGACACAGAGAATAAAGGACTCATCAGCCTGGAAGATTTAAGGAGGGTCGCCAGAGAACTTGGTGAGGGACTGGAAGAAGAAGAGCTGATAGCCATGATCGAGGAATTTGATTTAGAAGGGAAAGGTGGTGTTGGCAGAGAAGAGTTTGTAGGGATTTGTATGGGGTGATACCGTTTGAAAGCATTCCTCACTTTGGTCGGACGGTTTATAAATTTGCAGCACAGAAAAGGAGACTTGGATTCAGAGCACTATTATTTGGACTGTTTTGAACTTTAGTTTTGTTCAGCGTTAGGTGTCAGGCGTCGCTGGAAAGGTGAATATCCGAGTTCCCGTTAGAGTACTGTCAATTACAGGCTTTTGATACGTATACGGTGCTACAGTACTGTTGATATTTGATGCGACTATGTGAGCTTATTGCTGGTTTGAGGTAAGTCAATCTAAAGAAAGCGAGTTTTCTACACGAAATGAAGTACCCAAGCCAACTGAGTTAGATAAGTTAGAAGTCAACTGAATTACTCGATTCAAATCAGTTGTCTAAACCAAGTCAGTTAATTTACTCAAACCAAGGGAATTATCTAGAAGTCGCGACCCTGGCAAAATTAAAATGGCCTGTGTCAAATATCATTTTAGCACTTTTCCCAGTTGGTTTATCATACGCCTGTGAATTTGGTTCACCGCTCCTAATCTAACTGAACAAGGAAAAAAGGTCATCGAGCCCCGAATTCAGCATTGTTCGTCTTCCGCTCGAAATTTGCCTTCGGGTAAAAGAATTAAAGGCCATTGTCGCACTGTGCTTGCAGTCGACCTCGCTCATTCGTTAAGGAGTTTAAATCATCCATCCACCTATCCTTCAACCAAATACTCCGTACTCAAAATTGAATCAGATCCCCACCTCCGCTTTGTCCATTTTGGCCTTGTTGCGGTCTGGCCCCAAATGGATTGCTTGATTGCTGTTGACCGCCGTAGCCAAAACCATTCGACATACCAGCAGGTCCAGTCGCAGCTGGCATCTGCTGACCAAATCCGCTGCTGCCAAATCCATTGGACGAATTGCCTCCGTATGACGTCTGTGGCATGCCCGTGTATTGGTTTTGTAGGAATGGATTGTTGCCCGTCTGCTGCTCATGGATTCTGCCCAGGCCTGCCCCGGCGCTATTTACAAATGTGCCAGGCGCAGTGTGCTGTGCTGGAATTCTAAGGTTTCCAGTATTTCCAAAAGTGTCCATTCCATCTCCGCTTGCAAGGAGGGCATTAAGTCTAGCCTCATGTGGAGTTTGCTCTTTCTGGGATTGAGGTGGAGTGAAAGTAGTGGGAGGGTTGAAAGAAGAGTTATTGAACTGGGACATTGTCTTTTGTTCTTGTAGTGTAGAAAGAGTTGGCTTCGTGGGTTGCGCAGTTTGGGGTCGTGCAAATGAGGAAGCGAATGGATTATTAGAACCAGTCTTCATAGGCTGCAAAGCGGGAGGTTGTTGCTGGTTAGTGGCCCAGGGATTATTGGTGCCCGCTGGGATCAACGGCTCAGCAGGCATGGGAGGCATGGGAGGCATGGGAGGTGCTTGTTGCTGGAAAGGACTTGAGGTTTGTTGATATGGATTATAACCGGTCTGGTGAGGCTGGAAAGCTTGTTGTTGTGCATAGGGATCAAATCCAGTAGGTTGAGGTTGATTGAAGCCATTTGAGAAGCCGTTTTGGTAACCAGCGGGCTGGACCCCTGTTGGCTGGGCATAGAAGCCTGTTTGTTGCTGTTGCATCCCTTGGTCGATTAGGTTTCCTGACCAGTCCACTGCTCCTTGCTGCTGGTAGCCTTGGTTGAACCCAGTAGGTTGGGACGTTTGAACAAAATCATCATCGAAGAGAGAGTGTGCATTGCTCTCCTCAAGTTCCCTCCTCCGTAATTCTTCCTCTTCCTTGCTGAGCTTAATAGCTTTGGCTAGATCGTCATCATCCACCTCACCGCCTCTGCTCTGGCGCTTCTTTCGATCTTCCTCTTCTTGGTATTTGCTAGCTTCGATTGCCAACCGATATTCCGCATCCTCCTCGTCAGCACGCTGCGCGCGATACGGTCTTGGTTGGTGATGGCGTTCATTAGGAGATGATGATCCAAACTCTTCAATGCCTGTCACTCTAGACTTCCAAGTCTTCCTATCACTACGCTCGCTGCGGAGCCTCTCTTCGTCCAGAATCAAGGATGTCAGTTCCTTAGCAGAAACTCGAACTATAACCCAGTCAGCCAAACACACTTGAGCCTACAGTGGTATCCGTACTGTTTTGTCCCACATCCCGTCCATCTTCATCAATATATTGGAATTCCCTCAGTGTCTTGATGATATAGAGATTCTTGTGGGCCCATGTCACAACTAACTCGGAACCCTCATGTAGACAATAGTCCAGCACCTTCAGTGCTTTTAACACGTGTCGCCAGTTCTTGCCTTTGTCATTTAGACGCTTGTCGAGCATGTCCATGATCTCGTAAAATTCATTTGAACTATGTCGTACCCATCAGATTTAGACGTCTTGGTGTTGAAGATTTACCTACGAGTTGAAAGTCATCTGCGAGATATCGCTCATCTCTGTTCCTGTAGGACCCCATGGGTCATTACTGGTAGCTATTCTGTATCAGCAGAGGCTCGCACACTATTGTGGAGCTTTCCTACCATTCCGAACCTTGACCTGAACGGAAGAGTATCCTTTCGTGACATTCTTGACGCTTCGTATGACCTTCGACATATTTGCGTTGGACTCGAATAGGATAGAATTTGAAGCTGAAGCTGAAGCTCCTATGCTCCGATCGCCGTTGTGTCGATGCTACCGTATGCGGTTTGCGCCCGTTGGAAATGCGGTGGCAGGAGATACCTTAACCGCCGCTACTCTACGACGTCCCTGATAAATTGCGATAGTCCAGCCCCCGCGCTTCAAGGAGGGTTGAGAGATTGCGGTTCAGAGACAGATTCGTGGCAAGAAAGAGTGTGTTTCAATGGTAGTCGAATTAAGCATGTTATTACTCTGGCCTTGATATGGGATTATGCGACAGGAAAGAGTGTGGCTCAGACAGATTTGAGGAGCTCCAGGAAGGCGACTCGGTGCTGGTGGTGCCGGGCCTATGATGACGACTTGAGCTGGAATCAATCACGTGAATCAGGATTGAGCGTGAGGTGGTTTTGGGCTAACCGCGAGAGCGGCTTGGTTTTGATACGTGTACTTCATACGGTGCTAGTTACTCAAAACGAGAGGATTATTCAAGTCCACCGAGTTAATTAAGTTCAGTTGCTTAAATCTACTGAATTACTTAATCCAACGCAGTTACGAAGGCTGGTCCAAGCGGCGTTTTGGCTGTGATTGCTCAAGTCAATTCCTCAAGTTAATTCCAAGTCGCCCAACTCAAGTATAGTATTTACCCATTACAACTCAGTTACTCAAGTAAGTGAGTAATCTTAGTCACCTAAAAAGTGGTAGAATTCATATAGCTTACTGTTTTGTAGTACGTATCAAATATCAATGATATCCCGTACATGTATCAGGAGCTAGTGGATGTCCGGTGTTGACTAGATGAACCTTAAAACTTATCCGGGAGAAAGCCAGCAAAACTCTGGAAAGGTTTGGCCTTGAAAAAGCATCTAATTGTGTCATGACAACTGTGAACTTTGATGTATTTCCTGATATGTGTAGCAGTATCAAAGGTTATTATGAGAAATCATTTCTCGAATATTTACATCGGCTCGACTTTTAGGTTTTAATATAATGCTGTCAAGAGACTCGGCAGACGTAAACTTGCAGATAAGTGTGCCATTGTTGTCATCAGGTTGCTGCGCCTTGTATATGCCTGTCACTGGTGACAAAGGTATTGCCACCGACAGAAAGCTTCCGTATTGCAGGCTAGAAAGTATGAAGTCGGTGAAATGTCAACATTGGAGATCATCGACTATCGTTGATCAGACCGGACAAACGACGAAATCTTCATAACTTTATTTTCCCGCCACCAAGAGCTCTCGTAGGTTTGGCAGCCGCGTAATAGCCTGACGTTGGCTTATTTTTCTGCTCGCCTGACAGCTCCTAGACGATGTAAGCAGCTTGGCAGAGAGTGGCTGATAGAGACACAATCATCCGAAGACATTCCCCATCTCCAATAAACTTTTGAGGCTGAAGTGGTTCAACCAGCCTTTTGCCTCATCCTGCTGTATATATCATCAAAAGACACTATCTCCACAGGCTTGGCTTCCTTAACCTTAGGAGTGAGCTCTAATCCAGCGGCCCTTAACATAGCAAATCTTACAGCATCAATGCCCATTCTCTTACCCTCTACCCATTTCTCACTACTACATGCTACCACTTCACCAAGACCATCTCCTTCGTCCTCTGTATCAGGCTGCACAACTTCCTTCACACTCTCCATAGTCCTCCTCAGAGCAGACATCCGGGGCTGCAAAGCGTTCTCACTGGGAGTTCGGCTTCCATCAAACAAAACCCTATCAACCTTCGAAAGGATAACCTGAAACGGGACGTTTTTCTCCCTAAACAACCCTAGTAACTGTTTGTCACTTTCTTTGATACCATGCTTAGCATCAACTAGCAAGAATGCTCTGCTCAATTGCCTCCTCTTCTCCAAGTATTTCAAAATCTCTGTTCCCCATTCTGCTCTGCCACCCTTCCCATAACCAGGCATGTCCAATACAACCAGCCTATTCTTGCCATTGTCCTCCGCTCCACCGACAGCGAACGCGTTCATCAATCTTGTGCGGCCAGGCTTAGAAGACGTGTGTGCTAATTTACCGCCTAGAAGGGCGTTCAATAAAGATGACTTTCCAACATTAGAGCGACCAAGGAAACAAACTTCAGGCGAGTCGCCAAAATCCATGGTCTTGAACTTAGGAGCAGACCAAAGAAAGGTCGGTGGCTGCTTGGCGAAGAATTGAGAAGCATGGTTAAGTTGCTCTCGTGTCGGTGGGAGGGTATCCCAATGGTAGGATAGCAGGGCTGACGGGAGCTTAAATGGTGGTTTGGAATTCCATGGTTTCGATGTTGAGGTTGTTGTAGATGGTTGCACAGCACTCGAATAAGGCCGTAAGGTTGCGATACTTCTTCGACTGCTGCTTTTCACATATTTCTGACAACCTCTGCTGCGAAAGCACAGCCTTGCAGATTTTGACATTGGGATGTAGAGTTGACGTCGCGTTGCGGAGGTGCGATGACTTCTCACATTCGACAAGGCTGAGGCGGAGCTTTTTTCTTGAGCCGAGGAGCTTTCAAACTCGCTTTCATTTCGTCAACACTTCAACGTGCATCCACCATCACAGTCACATCAACTTCACCATGGCATCTAATCCAACCAAACTTCGCGCTCTCTATAGGTCCTTCCTCCGTGAATTACCATCCCGACCCCTTACCTCAATTCGTACGCCTCTCCAGCAGCGCATTCGTTCTACCATAGCTTCGGAAAGCGCAACCCCCATCGAACATGCAGAGCAATTCCTTCAATACGTCAAGGCGCAGAGGATGTATGCAACATTGCTCGAGAGATACAATCCGGGCATGAATATGGAGGAAGAAGAGAGGGTTAGATTGACAGCCAGGAGAGTGGGCATGGACTTGCCCGAGGAATTTAGTTATGCTGGGAGTGGGATTGAGGAACCGTCGAAGAAGTAATGGATTCAGGGTATTAAACGGCGTTGAACAGAAGTTGGAGTAGGTTCAGTGTCGGGACAGGGTTAGAATTGGATGAGGCTATCGACCACAGTAATCTGCAACGATGGGCACAACAGCAAAAGAAGCACGCAAGGAAGGTCGGAAGTCAGATCATGACAGTTCCTCGGATGAGGAGCACGTAGTCTTTGGACCTCATCAACGGACACAACGCTCGTCTTTGTTCTGCATCCTTCCTATCGCTAAATGCCTCTGAAATAGCATCAACCTCGCTAGCATACTTCTACGAGTTTGCGATATCATACGAGCCTGCTGGAGTGTAACAGTACTGTACGGGGTAATAATAACTTAGGTGGAAAACACCAGAGCACAATTGTATATTTTTCCATCACTATATGTGGACGTCAACCGAAGCTCTTGGGCTATGCAGATACTCTCAAGCTGTGATAGACAGCCGTACAAGGGTGGCTTTTAGTGATCTACTGCACTACGCTATCCACTTATGCCAGAGCGTTTGAAGAGCTATTCAATCCAGAAGGATTTAGTAGCTACCCTTGCGGCCTGTTTACTGAACTCGTGGGGTTTCTTGACTGCCATGCCACATTGGTTGCGAGTTGCGATAAACCACCTCAAATTTGATCAGAAATGTGCTCACCCAACTTGCCGAAGCATGGTGTTCTATTTTGGAATTTAAGCTATTTCTTTGTCACCAAGCTAATGTACGACAAGAAGTTCGTCTCCTCCACAATGGGTCTGAGGCCTAAACATGATAAAAAAAAATATGCAAGCCATAACGGGATGTTCACAGAAAGTTCACGTTTTAGCTTCTATCTGGTAACTAAGGAAAATCTCAACTAACTTGGTTGAACTAAGTGACGTCTGAATTTTGATTTCCTTTTGGCAATCTAAGGTACTCACTACCAGTGGGTAGGTAAGGTACTCCCGAGGTCATCTGGGTCAGCGAACAAGACAACCTTATCCCCTATAACCTTATCCTTCTAGCGAGGAGTGTTGGAGGGGTATCGCAGTCACGGAATTATTGGTTCATAACGATCTTCTTCTCTCTTTCTTACGTCCCACAATTCTCCCCTACACCGTTTACTCTTCGTCAAGCAGGCTGTTCCTTGGGATTCGAACTTCAGTTGGTGATAGCGGCACCACCCCTCACCGAAATTTGAAGAGTTTGTGGCCGCATGAAAGATCCTAAGCGCCGACAACTGCCCTGCACACAGTTGCCGCACAGAGATTGCTTCCCATTCGCTAGAATGACATCTGATGCCAGGATTAGAAACATAGCTAGCCTGGCGAGTACCACCCTCAAGCCAATGACCGGACGAGCCAAATTTGGGGCCTGCACTTCACCACAGAGAGAGATGCACCTCGATGCACCTCTTCAGCATGGGGGGATAAGAAGTACGAGAGTACCATGGACGTTGCAAGAGGCCATAAGGGAGGCCGGGCTCCCTCCATCTTCAATCGCCAGGAGCTCCAAGGTCAAAACAACCTCATTCTCCTGATGAGTCCTGAGACAGCTCGTCCATCGCAGACGAAGCCTGGAGGACTCTGCTGAGTGTGGGGGAGCGAGTGTCTATTTTAAGACGCGACAATGAGTAACTTGAGGGATCAAGCTGCTCGGCGACGATTAGAGCTTAATCCGCTCACGACTTCCCTCGGTATTCACCAGCAACCACATTCATATCAAACTCCCATCTCCGCCATTTCGGGCAATTCTCTGAGCACTCAGTTCGGCCATGGTCAGCCCATTTACACACCGGTGAGCAACAGCGCGGTTCGAGAGTACAATCCACAGCAATGGACCAATTCCCCAAGCCAAGTCTCAGATCACAGCAATCACTTCCGGATACGGTCTACTCAGGATCCGGATGGTATGATTCTCGCCAAAAACAATTGCTACGTGCTTCCCCAATGCTGATATTATGTTCCAGTTGTGATTCCTGCACCTCCTCCCTATTCTCCTCCCCGAAGCAATCGACATTCTATAATATCTTCCGAGGAACCAGCCTCTGGTATATCTCCTGCTACTCGAATATCACCCTCGGGGTATAGACATTCACCGGAACCAGGCTCAAATCCTGTCTTCGCTCCTCCACCAACTACCCGGACAAGGGCAGGATCCAGTGATAGGCCACACCATCTGTTCAATATATCATTTACCCGAAGGTCAGCGCCTGAAGCTCCACAACCTTCTATAGATGCTACTCGAGAATCTGGACCCAGGCGCCCTGTGCCGATACCAGTCCAGTCACCTGAAGTGTATACTGCCGAGAATGATCAAATGCCAGAGTCTCGGCCGCCTGCTTCTCGCAGAGCGGTTTCTGCGGGTGCTACGAGTACGCCCTCTTCCTCTCGCTCGCGGGGTTCATCAACATCAAGATGGGAACCAGGAATGCCACTGCCACCTCCTCCACCTGGCCCACCTCCCCCAGGGTCAAGATCACAAAGCATGACTCGCACAGCGGATCGTCCAAATGCCCCTCCCGCTCGCCGTAGCTTAGCTCCTATGTCAAACCTAGGCCCCGTACCACCAACTCCTGCAGGTTGGGTTGATGAAGATTCTGGGAGAGGGAGGGCGCCTAATCTTGGGCTAACTATCGATACCACAAGCATCACTTCTAGTATTAATTCCAGCGCAGCTGCAGAGCCAAACTCGGGGTCCAGCTCCTCAGGTCTGTCAAGAACCCGTGCCATGAAAGGGGAGCCAAAAAGTATCCGAGAAAGGCGTAGTGAAAGCAGAACTGGGAAGCAAGTCGCGCGTGACGAAATATCTAACAACCCATGGGCGGAAGCGATCACACCGTCCGATATATATGTGCCAAATTGTGGACTTGCACGACGGCCCACAATCACAAAGTCAACCCCGAGAAGTGCAGGATCTCGCAGGATGGAAACTCCCAAGTCCTCGGAAATGTCCCAACATGCAACTCCTGTTCAAGGGACACCAAGTGCCACGCCCGGATCAAGAGGATCAACCCCTAGACCACTATTGTCCTCTAATCGCCCTGAAGCAGCTACACCCCCATTCTCTCCCAATCGAAACAAGCCAGCGCTTTATGATAGTTCACCAGCAATTCCTCCCAAAGCACTACCTACACCTCCGCCCCAATCAAAACCTGGTGTAGCTTCGTCACCTCGACCGATATCTCACATTTTACATATTCCAAACAATGATGCTGCAATACCTCCACCCCTCTCACCTTCAAGGCCAACTTCTAGACAATCTAACACAGGTCAGGTGTCTCAGATATCTCCTGCTGAACACTTTGCAAATTCAGCTATGGAGCGGCACAAATTATTTGCGGAGAAAGAAGCAGCTGCCTCTAACGATACAGAACGTGTTCGTATATTTGCAGACTTTATTGTCATGGAGTCGCGACTGCGCCGTGACAGGTATGCCGGTGCAATAGATGCAATGGGTTCGGAAATACTGGAGTTGACTCGCGATTTGTTCCGACCTTTCAACAGTCCTCGGAGAGCATCAACAGCTTCTCGCTCAAGTGGGTGGACCCCTGAATCATCTGCAGGGCCAAGATCTCATAGAGGTTCTATGGTTGGTGCTTTAGAAAATATTCAGTTGAACTCTGAACCAACTTCTGGCTCTGGCCCGGCATCCCCAGCCTTGCCTCGAGGGGAGTCCACTTGGTGGACTGGGTACATGCCGTCATTATCACCGATCCCAAGTATGAGTGTCAGTGAAGCACTAGATGAAGGAAGCTCGCGAGGAAGACCATCAAGTAGATGGTGGGAAGTAAGCCAAGAAGGATCCGATGGCACTCCCTCAATGAGACTCGGGCAAAGATCAAAACGCGAATCAAAGTATATGGGAATGCCAAAAGAGCTTCGAGAGGCATTACAGTATGGTAACAGCGATCATCAGGGTAGTTCCAGTGCCTCGGCAGGACCCAGCAATTCGACTGCACTAGGCCCCGACGAATATCCTCCCGAAAAGGTTGGTTGGCATGAACAAGATCCAACATCTCCACCCTTACGCTCGGCCGTCAAATCTTCATCCCCTTATTCGCCTGCGCCTTTCACTCCTAACCCAGATCATCTCGACGTCTCCCGTCTTGTGACACTTCCACCTCCATTTCCACGCCATCACCCTGCTGTCAATAATAACCACCCTGATTTAACGTCAATACGTACTTCTGTTCGAGTATTATCCGATTTTACGGAGGTAGAAGCTACCAAAACTCGGTTTACAGAAACTAGCGTTCAAATGCAGGAAGACTTTGATGCAGCAGCCTCAAAACGTCGGGACTCGTTGCGTGCCAACATACAGCGTGAAATCGAGTTGGGACATATAACGTACAGTGACGCAGCAAAGTTGGAGGAGGCGTCGGTTGCCTCCGAGGCTGAAAAGACAAAGGAGGCTTCCAAAGCATCCTTTGAACTCTTTCAGTCGCAGGTTGTTATTCCATTAAATGACCTGCTTATGGATCGAGTTGCCCGCGCTACGGCTCTTTTCACTCAACTACGCTCTCAACTGTTCGTTGATGCCCAGCAGCAATCACCCAACCTTCCACAGGAGGAAGGTGATGAGCGACCTGAACTTTTGGAGAAGCTAACGCTCTTAAAGTGGATATTCGAAGCCAGAGAACAATTGCACCGGGAACTATTTGACCTCTTGACTGACAGGAATGATCGCTATCGAGACATGGTCACAACGCCCTACGTGCTTGCCGGCAACCAAGCGAAAGTTGACAATGCAGTAGCTTTCTTCGCTGAGGATGCCGCGAAGAGAAAGCTTGCTTTCGAGCAAGAGGTGTTGAAACGCACAGAGGAATTCATGGACATTGTCGAGGAAAATGTCGTTCGAGGCGTAGAGATTCAATTGAGCGCTTTTTGGGATATTGCTCCTAACCTTCGCAGGATTACAGATAAGGTGCCTCAGAATCTCAGTGGGTTCCAGATTCAAATTCCAGCTTCAGAGCTTCAGGAAAATCCAAGCTACTACGACTTTCCCATGCAGTACCTTTATTCTCTGCTTACCCACAGTGAGAAGAGCACGTATCAATTCATTGAAAGCCAGACCAACCTGCTCTGTCTTCTCCATGAGGTTAAAAACGGCGTGACACAAGCCAATTGCAGACTGATGGAGACACAGAGAGTTCTGCAGGGTGAGGATGTGGATTTTGTAAAGAGAGAATTGGTCGAAGTTGAAAAAGAGGAAGAGCACAGGCTCACAGATGATTTGAAGGAAAAGGTCAGATGTGTGGAGGAGCTGTGGAGTGAGGCGTTAGGAAGGAGTATCGAGGGCGTTAGGACAAGGATCAGAAACTTCCTCGTGCAAAGAAATGGTTGGCTTGATGAGGAGTAAGGTTTATAAAGATATGAAACTAATGCTATTAAGGGAGTTCAGGGTATCTTATCAACCGGCGATGAGATTGGAATATTGGTTATACCCTTTGGATAAACGATGGAGATTCACTTCTTGATGTAGGGTCTTGTTAGAACGTGTTGAGAGCAGACGTCCAGTCAACTCTCGTTTATCTAGTGATTTAACAACATACGACCTGTCAATCAACAACATAACAAAACATTTAAGTTTATGTCTGAAGTGAACAAGTGACCTCGGTTAAACTAACCCAATGAGGTGACAATCAAAATCGCCTGATTCGACAGCTGACTTGTCTCCGCTTGAGCATATATATATGTATATATATATGTGAACTGTTCCCGGAACCAGTCGGATTTTCTGGCAGTTCGACTTCATGTATCGGAAGTGGTTAACTCCAGCCATTTTTGCTTCCGTTACCTCCCTATTCCTCTTCCGCTCAATATCTACAAGAATGGCACAATTTGCATTAACGACATCGCCTGCCAAGCAGGTGATTGTCGTTGGCTCAGGCTTGGCAGGATTATCTGCCGCCTCTCAACTCATCGCACATAATGTTCCTGTTCATATGCTAGAGAGGTCAGCTAAGCCTGGAGGGAACTCGATCAAGGCATCATCTGGCATCAATGGGGCTCCAACGAAGTATCAGCCCATACCTGGTAATTCGGTCTTCCAATCTAAAGTCTAGTAATAATGACTAAAAACAAACAGATTCGAAATTCTACGACGACACTGTCAAGTCCGCCGGTGTAGCTTTCACTTCAGCAGACACAACACTCCAAAGACAAAAGCTAGTTTTGACATTAACAGAGTCCTCTAGCAGCGCTGTAAATTGGCTTATAGACGAGAAAGGAATCGATCTCTGTACCGTAGCCCAACTAGGCGGCCACAGTATCCCACGTACACATCGTGGATCCGGACAACTTCCACCAGGAGCAGCAATTGTGACGAAACTTTCCAGTGACCTAAAAGCCAGCCCCTTGTATCAACTCTCAACCTCCTCAACCGTAACCAAGGTCCTAAAAACAGGTGATGAAGTTATAGGTGTAGAATATACTTCTGAAGGAGAAGTAAAAACACTAAATGGGCCAGTAATCTTCGCAAGTGGAGGATTTGGTGGTGATGCAAAAGGACTCCTCGCAAAATACCGACCCGATCTCGCGAGTCTACCGTCAACAAACGAACCAAGGCCAGGTTCGCATGATCTCCTTACATCAATCGGAGCACAACTCCTAGATATGGAATTAGTACAAGTTCATCCAACAAGTTTCGTCGATCCAAAAGATACGAGTAATCCACTCAAATTCCTAGCTGCAGAACTTCTGAGAGGAGAAGGCGGGTTATTATTAAGGGAAGGGAAAAGGTTCGTTGATGAGTTACAAACGAGATCTTTCATTACGGACGTTATTATGAATGGCCCAGCTGATGAGATTTATGAGACTGGTTTGAGGTTATGGGATGTTTTTGTTGTTCTTGATGAAGGATGTTACGCCGCTGCGAAAAGTCACATTGATTTTTATCTCTGGAAGGGTTTGATGGTTAAAACTACAGTTTCGAAACTCAAACATTCGGAAGAGGCGTTGAAATCTATTCAGGAATTTGCTGATGTTGCTGCTTCGAAAGGAGAAAAAAAGGATCGGTTTGGGAGGGGTGCTTTTGCTAATTGGAAACTTAGAGATGTGGAGCCTGAGAGTGTGGTTTATGCTGGACGTGTTACGCCTGCTATCCATTTTACTATGGGTGGTGTTGTTTTTAATGAAAAGAGTCAGGTCTTGGATTCTAGGGGGGAGCATATTAGGGGTCTTTGGGCTGCGGGCGAGGTTACGGGTGGTGTTCATGGTGATAATCGGTTGGGTGGGTCTTCGCTTTTGGAATGTGTTGTTTTTGGAAGGGTCGCTGGGGATCAGGCTGCTAGTGCTATTGAGGCTGCTAAGGCTTGAGTTGAGATAAAGAAAATGTAGGGGTGAAGAATGGTCTGGCATGAAAAAGAGACTTTGGAGGTATTGCGCATTGTGTTCAATATGTATGGCTGACAGCTCCAATTCATGATTTCAGTGGGCTTAGTGAGCAATAGGAGACCAACTACATTCCACGTTTGATATTACAGTACTAAAGCTACCGTTCTAATTTACAACACCCTTCGAAAATTACTTTATAACGGTTTGCAAAAGACTAAGGAACTTTTGTTAGACAAATATTTACGTTGCGGTTGTATACCTCATGCGATATTTACCATCAAATACATTAACGAAAGTACCAA
>JAJONI010000564.1:0-21721 GCA_022190145.1 Pezicula rhizophila
ATAAATGTTTTACAAAGCAATTATCACGGTAGACTAACTTTTGGATGAATGTAAAGATCAGCTACTGCATTTTCCTGTTAGTTGCGGAGATGAACAGTTCGTCTGTTAAACCAATTAAGGTATTTAGAATATGGGGATTATTAAGCAGGCAAATTATATATACATTCTCCTTACTTGCACGGAGAAGACGTAGACTCATAAAGCCTGGTAGGGTCGGTTGGGCACTCTATGTAAACCGTGATCCAGCGGTCCCTTTAACGCCAATGCTAATCCATCATCAATCAATCACAAACAAAATATACATGTCTCATCCTTTCTAAGTTATGTACGATGACCTTCTCCAAATAGCACATCAATGACTTCATCCAACAGTGTGAATGCGAGATGTGCACTGTAAACAGTCAGTCTTGTTCTATACTAAGGAAGATAGCCGACTGGGGGGAAACATACTTCAAACGTGGATTATTAAACGTTGCAAATATCCTCCTGCTCGCAGCTTGTGCATTAACCCGCCCCACCACACTGGCAGCTAGGTCGGGCACAAGAGTAGCCAGCATCAAGCTAGCTTCGGTACGGCTTTTTGACTTCTGGCTTGCTGTTCGAGGCTCGTTATCTTTTTTCAATTGACCATCGGGCCACATGGAGCTCTTTAGTAGATTGATGTATTTTACTATGGCTTCATTTTGCACGAGGCTTTTGACATTCTCGCGGACTTTTCGTTCGATAGTGCCTCCAAGAAGTTGATGGAGGACCACCACTACGGCACGACCACGTAGCCAGTTGTTTCCACGGTTGAGCTCGAATACTTCGAGAAAGATGTCGCAGATTGGCTTGACGAAAGGCTCGAGTTCACGGTCTTCGAATGCGTTCAACTCTGCTTCAGCTTCGGCTGCTGTTATTGGGTCTTCACCCAAGGCCGAAGTTGGCATCGTCATCAGCTGGTTAGTGGCAGCAGATAATAGGTTCTGACCAGCGACCGAGAGCTGGTCTAATACAGGGATGTTGCCCAAGATGTCCTCCATGCCATCGGTAACCGAGTTGTAAAATCGTGTCATGATATCCTTCTTGTCGTCCGAATCAAGTTCAACACCAGTCGCAATGGCGCTTTGAGAGAGGAACGCTCGGAGCTCTCTACTGCGGCACACCTCGGGTAGCACGAGTAGTTCTCGAAGATACTTTTCGAGTGCCATTCGTCGCTTGTGAAGGAAGTCGCTCTGTAATTTCATAACCATACGTCGTCGTGGAAAATCAAGATGCCTAACGGATGGGTATCTCATCCTTAGACGTTGATGAAGCTCGTGGAATTCGCTGTATCTGCGGGTTATTGTCCAAGTCGCTGCAGGCATCTGTTCTCCTGCTATACGTTGCACCTCCACAACATACACAGCATATTCTCGGCCATCTTCCTCTTTTCCTACCATGATTGATTTGATCTTGATTGTAGAGCGGCCATACAAACTGTTGTCGCTTTCTTGAACGATATATTGTTGTCGCTGAAGCTCCTTGCGGCGAATTTCACGTTGCAAACTAGCTTTGGACTTGCGTAGAATGCGTAGCTCGGCCGTGTTGTTGGTTAATTCTGCTTTCCTGAGCAAAGAGTCAACGACTGCATCTTGGGCACCAAGTCTATCAATGTCCGTCGTTAGAGCAGTGATTGCTTCCGCTAGTCCAAGGTCGCCAGGGGCAGCTTCGACAACCTCGTCCTCAATCTCTCGCTCTCTATCCTCATCAGGATCCTCATGCTCATCCGAGATGAACCTCTCTTCATCAGGAAATAAATCATCGTCTGTGAACACACCGATTCTTGACGATGTATTGACAAGGCCCAAAGAAGCTATGTTTGGCTTCTCTGTCTCTTTGCCATTGGCGTGGCTATTCCCATTCCCATTCCCAATCCCGAAAAGATCCATACGCTTACTATCAGTGGAACTCCTTAATGAACGAGTGTCCTGGCGTGATTGAAGACTTGGATTGGGAGACTTCAGATCATAATCTCCCTCGCCAAACAATGAGCTACGAAGATCTTCCACATCTGGTTTGTTTTCCATGATGTTATTCAAGGCTGCTTCCATAGCTTTGACGACATTATCAGGCGCAATAACCTCTGGCTCCGCATCAAGACTAGCAATAGAATTGTTCATTGCTTCATTATCAAGATCATCATCATCAAACAAGGGTGAATTTGATTCATCATCCAAAGAGCGACGAGATGTAAGCTCCGCTGGCCGATTCCCATGTGAGGTTAAGTCAGTGGAGGAGACCGCAGTTCTGCGCAAATCGTTCCGCTTGGGTACAAATTTGGATACACGTGAGAGAGGACTTGGTCTTGTAGGTAGAACTTGTGAAGTCATAGTTCTCGGTGGAAGAGCAGGTTTATATGCAGACGATTCCGTAGTTGATAGTGGGACAGGTGGTGCTAGAGGCTCCGTTCTCTTCGATGCCTCCTGAGATGTCAAACATTTGTAGTATAAATCCGATCTTTTGAAGTTTTGGAAATGTTTCTCTTGCATGGCCTCCAGAGCAGCTGTCTGGGCTTGTAAAATAGCTCTCCTAGCCAGAAAATACTGCCGTGGCGTGGCATCCTTTCCTCCCCTCAGGAATTCTTTGACCAACTGCTTTGAGGTTTCAGGCACCTTCAGTTCACTTCTCGATAAGTATGCATCATTGATCTGAGCCAAATCTGTTCTATCCGCGTTAGTCCAGGGTGCAAGTGTGGTAGGTATCTCATCATCTGTGAAATCACCCTCGAGGGGATTTCGAAACCCGTCAACAACGATCCAGAACTGTACAATAGGCATAAGATTTTGCCTATCCATATATTCCATAAAGTAGGATAGCCCAGATGGGTCATGAAGAAGATCCTCTAAAGAAGCATTCTCAAGTCCAGAGGTTTGGTCCCCATTACGAACAGCTCCTTGTGATACCGGGGCACCGCGCTCACTCCCCGCAGCTAGTTGATTAACTCTTTGGTCAAGTATTCTTTTCCCGACGTCTAAGCGACGTAAATAATTTTGATCTTGACCTTCTTGCATTGCATCTTTCTTGAGCTGACTTGAAACCTCACTCCGAAACCGCCTGGCATCTGATAGGTTATTGACTCGTCGTATGGCCCTAATGAACTTTTCGAATTTTCGTTCATTATCCCCGGGAGCAAGTCGTGGAAATGGCAGAGCACGTGTCGATTTCGGCGCAGGCGAAGCATGCTCATCTAGAGCAGCCCGTAGTTTTCGAACTGTCGAACGGTCTTGCAGCATTGTGCGGCCCTATATACAGTCAGCCTGGGAAAATCTCCTGACCTTGGTGTACATGCATAACCCTCCATGATCTGATTCCATGTGTCTGGATTCGACAACATATCCATAGTCGGAGAAAGCACAGCACATGCAACCAATTCCGTAATCAGAACCCCAACAGCGCGACTCGCCATGACACTCTCCGGCAACAGCTGCGGTAGGAGGGATTTCGTTAGATTCCTCAAATATTCCTGCTGTACCAACTTTGTATCATTATAAGCAAGAGACGCAGCTGGGTGAAGCTTTCCCTCTCTATATTTTCCAGCAATCGCAAGGTCCAACTCATCCGATTCCGTCATGCTCCTGTTCAAATGCTTTCCTCGTACAGCCTTCTCGGCATCAAAGAAGTCTCTAAAGTGGGCGGTGAAAATGGGAACGATTCGAATTGTCACAACCTCCACGATATCCACCTCCACAAGTCTATCTCGCAAGCCGGCCAGAGCCAGTCGGATCGTTTTGTCGACTTCATTTGGGAATACTGGGTTCCTGCTGATGCCATTATACCAAGCCTCCACAAAATCTCGTACGATGTATTCTAGTAGGTCGTCAAGTGCGCGGGATACGACGATAGAATCCGTATAGAGGGGTTCTTGCTGGTAAGCTTGACGCTTTCGAAGTGCCGTAATCTCTGCCCCCCAACCTGTTGCAGCAAGGAAAGCCGGACCTTGAGGCCGGCGCAAAGTATTTCTTTCGCCATATCGACTGCCCCGCGACGTAAGGAGCAAAAGTGCTATCAGTCCGAGAACTGGCAGAATGAAGCCCACCACAACAGCGTATCCCACCCAGCGCAAAGTCGGAACCCAGTTTGTTACATATCCCCATGCAACGAAACAGGCAATACTGGCAAAAATCACATCTCGTCGTCCAAGGTCCATAATCTGAGAGAGGAGATTGCGCCCTCGCAGGGCATGGTTGGTGGGAGTGGTTACTTTTTGGAAGCTCCCTTTGAGCGCCGAGTCTAGTATGGGTAGTACAGCACGTTTGGTGTCTTACTCGGATAATATTTGCAGGGATTTGCGCATCACATGTCTCTTTCAGAGAGAACCACCAAAAGCGATTGATGCACAGAATACAAGCGACGAACTTAGTGATTTAGTATAGTGAGATAGATGAAGAGTTCCTCCAACTCTTCCTGATTCTAGCTCCTATAGTTACGACTGTTCTATATAGATCCACTTAACTAAGCAAGTGAAACTCGCTATGAGAAACAGCTCGCAAGAGTCATAGACTGAATATATGTACCTAGTCAGGTAAGTAGTTGAGGTACAAATATTGTGGTAATAGCAAATTTGGCATTCAATATTTTTACGTACCTACCAAGGAGGGTCTTCCATACGACGGAACAAAGCAACAAACTTCTGTCCGTTATTCCGCTCCACTTTCTTGCCCTCTTCAGTTTCCACCTTCATAACCTTCACACACTCATCACTCTCTTGCTCCTCCTCCGATACACGCTCAAATGATGGATGTGCCTCAAAATGCCCAACCATCCAATTGTGAAGATCTTCTACATCGGTTATTGTATAGACAATACCTCCAGGCCTCACCACGTATGCATACTCGGAATTCAGTGTCAGAGATACGATTCTTGCCTTATGTTTCCGTGCCTTGAAATGCGGATCCGGGAAGCAGAGGAAGATTTTCGATAGCTGGGCTTTCTTAAAGAAGTTTGGTAGGAATTTCATAGTATTTGCTCGCAGACAGGCAGCATTTTGGTAGAGGCCAGTGTCTAGATTCTGAGCTCGCAATGCTTTTATTCGTTCCTGCACGTATTCTGTGACCTGCATTCGGATTTCCATTCCTAAATGCAACGATCAGTTTTGCCCAAAAGAGTACTTTACAGCACCATACCTAATATCAAGGTATTTGGTAATTTTGTGGCAAGGGCAACTGTCAGACCACCAAAACCACATCCAATATCAGCGACCTCAACATCTTGTGTTAAATTTCTGACTGTGCTTGATGTATCTTGGGCTTCGTCTTCCATGGATTTTGTTTGCGACTCGACGAAGGCAGGATAGTACGAGCCCCAATCCATGGCGGCAGGACAACTAGGGCTACCAAACGTCAGGATTTACTCTCCAATGGTCGCAAGCGATAGCAAAATACTAACTATACCAATTGATGGTCAGAGAAAGGGTTGGCGTGCGCTCGCTGCCTGTAGAATTTCTTTTTAGGCAGCTCGGTCGTCCCGTCTTTACGAGCAGTACTACTCTTGTACTCTTCACGCTTCTGACGCTTATTCGCAGGACCAGCCATGACTAGGGAAGTACGGGACGTGGTAATCTAAGACGTCGAGTTGTTCTTATTTGTGGTTGTGGGCGAACGAGGTGGGGGTTTGCACAACTGACAACCTGCCTCGCAAGGCTTTCATCCCCAAAGCTGAGAGCCTGCTGAGAGCCTGCTGAGGTGAGGTGGAAATATATTTTAAGTGCGGCCGCCGGCCGAAACGAGCTGTGTGTGAGCCGCCCAGCCGCCCCCCATACAGTATTAAGGTAGGTAGGTGAGGCTGACATCAGCTTTCATTAGTCCGAGGCGTACCTACCTACATCATGCAGTTGTGACTGCAAATGGCATCTCCCCCCTTCATGTTGAATGCGCATGCTTCTCAACAATCAACCAAAAAAGCCGACATGTAAGTGCCTCGTTACATTCAGCCGATCATAAACTCCGCGTCGATCCCTCCCCCCCCGTGAAGCCCTAATTCATTGATCTATAAACCAAGCAACTCCTTACTTTAGTTAAGTGACGCAACAAGCTATCGCACCATTCCCTTCCGGCCTTTTTAATACTTTGGTACTTGACTTCCTTAAGAGAGCTTCGCGCTCCCTCGACATTCTCTCTCCACTGCATCTTCGAGCGCATGCAATCATGTCTTGGTTTTCTATTTTGCCAGAGGGCATTCAGTTTATTGAAACATGGGCTATCCGAACCTTTGTAAGTCTTGCGACATATTACTCCTTGCAGGTACATCTTCCTAATCAGACATCACAGCTCCTACTCGGTACAATAGCCATTGGTCCTTGGCTTCTATTGATCGTATACGATTTCATCTTCTACCTTTTTCGCGCACTTACATACGATATACCTGTTATCGGAGGACGAGCTCGGAATCGACCTAGACCACGAGCACCCAGCCTGACAGAACGACCCAGCGGAAGACCTCGTAACATGTCAACTATTGTTCCAGAGGCTGGATTAGCAGCAAAAGGGATGGAGGAAGTGGCAGCGGAAGTGTTAGAAGGGATGAGGAGGCGGCCAGAAAGACCCGGTCACAAGAAAGAAGGAAGCAGCGCCGTGATAGATGATTGAACAGACAACAACTTTTATGGTGGATGTTATAATACGGGTATTATGGCAACTCAAGACAATCGGTCAAGAACCTTGAGCAGATCGCCAGTGACTCCCATTGCGGTGACTTCACCTCCAGCTCCTGCACCTTGGATGATGAGGGGGTTTGCCCCATAGCGCTTGGTGTAAAAGCTGATGATGTTGTCGCTCCCCTTCAGAGCAGCAATTGGGTGTGAAAGGTCGAATTTCTCCAAGCCGACCTTAACCTCCTTCTTTGCAACGTCAATACTTCCTACGAATCTGACGACCTTTCCTTCTTTCTCAGCAGCAGCTTTGGTTTCCTCCATCTGAGAGTCAAATTCGGGCAGTCTCTGTAAGAATTCATCTCCACTTGCAACACTCTCCAGCTCCTTAGGAATTAAACTCTGAACTGGGAATGACGTTGGTGACTCCACCTCCAATCCAGCTAGTCGCGCCAAGATTGTCAGCTTTCGTGCAACATCCAAGCCATTCAAATCATCTCTTGGATCAGGCTCAGTATAACCCAACTCTTTTGCTTTTGCCACCTCTGCAGACCACTTTCCACCAGAGCCTGACGTGGGCGCGAACGAGTTGAATAGGAAAGACATGGTGCCACTGAACACACCCTCAATCTTTGTAACCTCGTCCCCAGTATCAACAAGTTCTTTGAGAGTAGAAATCACTGGAAGACCAGCTCCTACTGAACTCTCATGGTAGATCTTGGCACCAGATGAGGCAGCTGAAGAGAAGATGTCCTGCCATAGCTTAAACGAGCCCGAGAAAGCCTTCTTGTTTGGCGTCACAATGCTGATGCCCTTGGATAGAACCGCGGGGTATTGATCGGCAACATCCTGAGAGCTCGTATTATCAACAAGGATAACTTTCGAAGGTGCGGCAGCTAGGAAGTCGATGATCTTAGGGAGAGAAAGAGGTTCTTGGGTGGACTTGTCAAGGGTGCTTGTGAGGTTATCATACGACAAAGCTGTATATTTAGGGCTATAGAGAACTTTTTTGCTTCGCGAGACAAAAACTAGAGAGAGTTTAGGAGAGGATGGGTTTGTTGCGAATCGCTTTGAGAGGGCTTCAAGCTGGGAGAGGAAGCATTTCCCTACTCCGCCGGCACCTACTTTCTATTAGCAACGGGCTTGAAGAACTCGGGAATGAGGATAGTATAGCACCAATGATTGCAATGTAGACGTCTTTGGCTGCCATACTGAATGGAAATCTAATATTTGTGGATTGAACAGGTGCAGTTGAATGTAAACAAGTTAGAGTCGGGGATGTTGGTATTTAAAAGTTAGTGGGGTGCTCAGCGATTTCGCTCTCTGCCCCTCACCTCGCGTCAATCAAAGCAGTGCAATCTCCAATCACGCTCGCTGGCGAAACAATCAGCTAGCTACTGTAAGCTCCCTGGCATTTGACCCGCTACAGCCTCACGCAACCTCCTCCTCATCTTCACACCCACCAATACTCCCTCCCAAACTTCCAATCCAGCATTGGACAACACCATATCACGCTACATATAAACCCACCTTCCAAATAAATACCTATCAACAGCAAAACATGCCAACAGATCGCCAACTAACTAAATCCTCCGAATCCGACCTCTACGGATTCCGCAAACCTAAGAAAAACAACAAGACTAAAGAAATCTCATCATCAACCAGTCTCGCCTTCTCATCTACACTTTCCTCACTCCTCGCATCTTCATCCTCCTCAAATACGAACGAAAGAAAGAGTTCTGCAGGGAGAGTGAGGCCTAAGAAGAGTGATAAGGCGGATATCTTTACGGCGCATAATAGGAATAGTCTGAAGCGTGCTGCTAGGGATTTAGAGGATGATGAGCGGGATGGAGGTGTGAGGAAGGAAGTGGGCAGACAGGATATAGGAGGGGTTGATAGTGCGGTTTTACATCGTAGTAAGAGGAAGATGGAGGAGAAGGCTAGGTTATATGCAGCTATGAAGAGGGGGGATTATGTTGCTAGGGAGGGGGAAGCAGAGGGATTGATTGATTTCGATAGGAAATGGGCTGAGAATCAAAAGAGAGGAACGGGGAACGAGTTGGATACCAGCTCTGATGATGGAGGGGACAGTACAGATGATGGACAGGGAGAAATGGTCGAATACGAAGACGAATATGGGCGTATGAGAAGGGGAACTAGAGCTGAGAAAGAGAGATGTGAGTTGAATGCAAGGAGAAGAGAATTAGGAAAACAGGAATTAGATCGTATGGCGGCCCGACCTGCCATGCCTGAAAACCTTATCTATGGAGATACAATACAAACAACAGCTTTTAATCCGGACGAGCCTATCGCAACAGCTATGTCGGAACTAGCAGCTAAGAGAGACCGATCGGCTACACCACCTCCAGCAACACATTATGAAGCCGATAAAGAAGTAAGGACTAAGGGACAAGGGTTTTATTCCTTTAGTAAGGATGAGAGTGTTAGGATGAAGGAGATGGAAAGTCTTGAAAAAGAGAGATTGGAGACGGAACGAGTTAGGAGGGAGAAAGATTTGAGGATGGAGAGTAGGAAGAGGAAGATTGAGGAGAGGAGGAAGGAGATTGCTGAGAAGAGGGCTAGGAAACAGGCAGACTCTTTTTTGGAGGGGTTAAGTGCCGATATGGGTGCTGGTATGGGATCTATGAAGGAATCCGAGTCGGCGATTGAGAAGGCGAAGGATGAGACTGAATGAAAGAACCAGGGTCGTCCCGATATTGAAGGAATACCATCTTCCTGCTCGCATTCCTCGCATACCTCGCACCGTACATATTCCTTAACATAACCGAGTGGAGAAAGAAAAAAATGGGGATAGATATACTCTGTTCGATACTACAATAACTATGATACCCCCTTATACCAGTTCCACAGCAGGGAACTACAGTATAGTATAATATAGTACTTAGCATAAAAAGATTCTAAAATTCATCTCGCTAATCTCACAGCGGAGAGAAATCCTTCCACTTTCCCGAACCGTACTTACTACTACTAAGTGCGTAACTTAACCTTAAAAAAAGAAAGAGTCTTACAATGCTTAACTACGAGCGAGATTAGAATAAGCAACGTACTATAAGTACCTAGGAAGCAGCAGTGGTCCCGAGATCTAATAACCCTTCTTTATAACAGTACGTACAGTACAGTACTATTCCCCGCGGCCCCTCCCCCTCCCCCTAAATAAATAAAAGGGTTTATTCGTTAGGGGGCAGGTGGAACTAGCTCTAGCAGTTAGGGGAGACTAGGCAGGCACTCGCACCTTTCTATGTACCGTACTGTACATCCTAGCTAGTTTTGTTTTTTACAACAGACCGGATTTTGGCCAGTGCAGCAAGGTAGGAGGAGGCAAGGACTTCTACAGCAAGGGGCTTGGCTTCAAACTACTAGGTGGATGCCCTTTATAGCTCCGAGGTATAGAGCCTGCTAAATAACGATTATTTAGGGACGGGTGGGACGGAGGATAGTATGTATTCTTTAGCCGGGTGGAATAGGTAATGACCGTGGAGGGTTTTTTGTTTTGTTGTGAGGCGGCGATGATCCTGTTGAAGTCTATTACATTACTTTGGCACTTGGGCAGTTATGCGTAAGTATTGGATGTTTACTCAATACACCATACAGTCTAAACTGGCGAAGTAACCACTCGATGCTGCGGATGAGTGCCTCAAATCCTATCACTCTATTGCTAACTCACTTGCAATATTCACCAATTCTCTGAACCAGTATGACAGATCATAATATTTGCATTAAGATTGCTCAAATCTACCTGTCAGACCCCTAGCAAGAGAATCGCTATCAGATATCTCCTTCCTACACAATCCATCCTTCATGAGAAGTACGAAAGTACTGTATAACACTTGGCACATATGCCCTTTTGAACGTAGCCACTATTCGCCATACATGAACCAAAATTTGCCCAACGTGATGACAACAAATAAACGAGCTTGCTGCAATTGCTCAAGCACAGAGCTCCAACCAACGCCAATGCCCATATCCCATTCAGTCCAAAAATATACAATGTATCGGTCCCTAACTCCGTTTAATTTAGCGATGCCATTTTCAGAAAAATCTTAACAGTGCCAGCCCTCAAGAATACATCCAGACACAGGCACAGTTCGAGTCACTCGCTCGTTCGCTCAGCGGATGCGTATCTCTTGGTTCCAATGCTGCAAACAGATCTCGCTTATCGGATATTGGGCTGACTGATGTTGGTTCCGTCTCGTTCAGATACAGTCTGATTTGTTGGCCAGTGCTATTTAATGCTGGTGAAGGGGAACCATTCTGATCTATAACTTGTTGTATACAGTATGGAGAGATAGTTTGCCCTCCTTCTGGTATACGACGTTCTTCGACTTTGATAACTTTCGGATATGGTGCTAGGAATGTGGGGTCATCAGAGCTGGAGGATGTGGAGCTTGCAGCGCTCGCAGATCCTGTTCTAGATGCGGTAGAAGCGGCCGAGGACGTCGTTGTCTGTGATTCACTAGCTTCACTGCTTGTTAAGTTGACATAGACGAATGCTTCCAATAACGTTCCATTCCAATAGCAGAACCATGGCTTATCACCCGGTTGTGCAACACCTCTCCTCATGAAGTCACCGATCTGATTGAATGTGGCCGCCTCTCGTTTTGTATTCGACACTGATAGAGCACCCTCGGGTAGCACCACAAGTTTGTTGTATGGCAATTGAAAGAACCAGGCAGGCCCTTTATTGGTGTCTTGAGAATCAGTGACGAGGCTCATTACCTGGGCAGTCGTCACGAGCGGAGGCTGGGCACCATAGGGATATACAGTCATGGAGTCGTTTCCGAGATCTATCGTAATTTCATTCGCTTGAGTAGGGTTCGTTCCTGGGATACTCTGGACATTCATCTGTATTTGGGATCCTAGTGCAATGTTGCAAGCCCAAGCTGCACTCTGGGCAGAATTATCTATGCAACTAGACTCAACAGTGATGGGAATTTGAAGAGGCAATGAGAAAGTTCCGGTAGGAAGCGTTGGTAGTCCCGCAGGGATCGTCGTAAGTGGAGTAGCGTCAAAAGTCGTGGTCATACTGGTAGAAGTAGCTTGGCTTTGGCTTCATTACTGTTAGCATTGCTATGAGGGAGGGACTCGAGAGTTCTTACGATTGGCTATTGGGATGATTGTTTTGTTTGTGTGGGTTTTTAGGCTTCAGAGCAGCAAACACAGATCCCAAGATAATTCCAAATAGAACAAACATTGCGAAAACGAGAACTAAGACCCATATTGGTACGATACCACACAGCTTCCTCCTGGCAACTATTTGCCAGTGTTTCAGCTCTGGCTTCTCTGATGCTCCTCTAGCAGCAGTGTTGACCTGATGTACACTGGCGTCTGATGCAAAACTCCTAGTTGATTGCCGGGATTGAGGTGTGTTGAGGGAACCTTCTCGAGAATCAAACTCTGGATTCCTAGTGGCTACACCCATCCCCCCTGCGCCCGGAAGGAGTGCAACCGTCGGCCGTGTCTTCCTAGCAAATGCTTCATCTGGATATTGAGTGTAAGGTGGTAACTCTTCCTGGTGTCCGTCTGGACCAATTATGCCACCTGCTTCTTCTCCTTCCGGTCCTATTCGACGTTGAAATTGGGTGTTATTATTATGGCCAGGAAATCCGACCGGAATCTGAGCGATGGGTGAAGGGTTGTCAACTTCTGGGACTGTGTTCTGGGGGTACATCCCATACGGATGTGTTGGGCCGCTAGGGCCGGTGTAGTTTCTCTCTACTACGGGAACCGTGGCAGTCGTCGATATGCTCGCGGTCCGCTGTGCCCTGGGCTCCTGGGAGTACATTCCGTAGTTGTGAGACGGTCCTGACGGTCCTCGATAGGGACTTTCTGGCCTAATATGAGGGTTAATGGACGAAGCAGTCGACATTCGCGATGGCACTTGACTCGACGAGGATGCACCGGTCATCATGGGCTCCATATTCCTCTGCGTTACTGAGCCCATTTGGCCGTCGTGTCGTAAAGCAAACGAGTCCATTTTAGGTTTTGAAATACTAGAGGGGCGAGGAGGTGGTGATGCTCGTCGTACGGGTGGTAATTCGACATTGGAGGAGATGCTCTGAGGAGCGTGTTGTTGGGGTCCAGCCGCCATGTCTGCTGGTCTAAATCCATCGGAAATACCCATCGCTGCCAAAGCATATTCATCTTCCTCATTAGGTTGCCTCGATAGCCTCATTGAGGTCCTCATGGAAGCCCTCCTATCGACTCCAGTCGATTCACGTCGGTCGGGAGAAGCCATGGTTGAGGACCTGCTCGGAAACCTAGATCCCGACGACCCCCTTCTACTTCTTCTTCAACAACAACTACACCGAAAGATCCGGATGTTGATGGTCGTCTTATTATTATATACTACAGCATCGAATGGCAGGAGATTGGCGGCAGTGTAGAGGATAATGGGGGGGGGATGGATGGATGGTGATCGTATGGTCGTGAGGAGGTTGTGATGTTGGATGGATGTTGCAGCGTGATTTGTGAATCTTGGAAGAGCGAGTAGAGAGGAGTGTTTGGGCGGGCCGGTCGCTCAGTCAGTCACAGACAGACTACTGAACCTGAGCCGCCGCAGCAGCAAAAGCGCACTGAGCGGAGTGTCTGGAGTTTCAGGAACAGTAAGCGAGCTGATCCCCTCCTTTCAGACTAGGCTGGCGAAAAGAGCGAGGAAGATTCTTGTCTTGGAATGTGGATGCTTGCAAGTTAATTGCATGGTTTGCATGGAGTCTGAGACCACCGCAAAAGCAATCGGGCAATGGAGCAATCAATGGAGCACTGCACTGTCGCAAGGAGTTTAACTTCAGCGGATTTTCCTAAGACCAGCCACTACGACAAGTACCGTAAGTCCCCCTTTTTTTATTTTTTTGCTTGGCACAGCTCTGTGCTTATCTAGAAGAACATCTGAACAATCATCCACACCTTCTCTATCTATCATAGTGGTGTTTCTGCATGAACCGGCAATAATAATAAAAGAACAGTCTGGAGAGGACAAGCAGTGAGTGCGCCATTTAACCTTGATCTGGGATCCAGTATTGCGCTGCACTGCACTGCACTGCACCCTAATACAGTACGCCGGAGGGTTGCCCCTGGCAGAGATAAAACCCTAGCTAGGCAAGAAAGAAGCAGCAGCAATAATAGCATCACCACGATCACTCGTGTGCGGAGAAAACCACCACCAATAATAATAATCTTCAGCTGTACACACCAAAACATCCTTCACACTATACCCAAAGGATTTATTCTTCTTCTTCTGTCGCTCACAACAAACAACACTAGCGATTATTATGATCCAAACTCCTTCAACCAAAGGCGCTCGCTCGCTCTTTCTCTCGTCTCCCGTCTCTCTCGTATACCCACTTTGAGATAACCGTGATACAGCCGCCTTCGGTCCTAACCCCCGCGTCCTACAGGAATGGGCGACAAATAAGAGTCACCCAAAAATGCTTGGTTTTCTTTCCCCGACGTAAGGCCCGATGGGGGATGGACTTGGAATGGAACTAGATCCATTATTTCGCCTCAGCCAAGTCTTAAGAAGCCCTCTTCTACGGAGGTAAGGTTCCATTTTTCACCTGATATCAACCGCCCAGACCAGACCAGACCAGACCATACCATACCAGACCATAATTCTCCATGCGGCGCAGAGGGTGAGATGAAAAGACGAAATGAAGCTTCGCGAGCAGTCTGGGGCGCAGGCCAAGACTTTTTTGGAGGGCAGGAATTGTTTGGTTCAAATTTAGCCTCAAGTGGTAGTACCGCATCGTACACCGGGGATGATACGTCCGTCCGGGAATAGTTATCCCATCATTATTATTGGCCGATGCGTGTTGGAACTTGCTGGAGAGTGGTGGCGCGAGGAGGGTAGAGTAGAGGGGTTGGTCTGATCTACTGTAATAATCTATGGTCACTTCTGCACCTTGGCTGGCTCACATTATTATTATTATTATTCCACTGTTCACAGCAGAGCCTGAGATGAGAGATGAGATCGTAAGGTGGTGGTGGCACTGCGGCGTCGTTGCTGGTGGATGCACGAAGATCATCGTGGCGTCGACAGCGTAGCCCGCTACCGTAAACCGTTGGATACAGTTTTCTACTACTTTCATAACAAAAACGCAGCAGCACCGCAAACCGCATTGTAAGCAGAGTACATATTGATTTTAGGGGCTAATAAGCGGATACTTGTCAGTTGTCGGGTTCGAATTATTGTTTAATAATAATCACGAGCTGTCAAAAGTCAAACCTGCCGTTTTCACGGTAAGTACCTTCGTAGAGCTTCGTAGAGACAGCGTTGCGGGTGTGTCACCCCTAGGTGTCCCCCTGTTTCTAAACCACCCGCGGCGATGACATCCTTGTGACAGCGACGTTTGAGATTGTTCACATTTGAGACTTTTCAATACTCCCCAAAAGCTTGGCCCAAATAGACATCCGATCACCACTCTGCACACCGAATCAAATCAGTTTGCGCTCGCTCATATATACCCACTTTCTACTATTAGATCCAAGGCGCTTCCCGTTTTCACAGTCGGTCAGGACTGTAGTGTCATGACCTGAGTGAGGGAGGTTGATTGATTGACAGGTTGTTCCTCGGTGGAAAATTATGGAACGGAACATTGCTTCCAATTGACAACCCACCCACCCTACGGGGTAAGCAGGTGGCAGGTGGCAGGTAGCAGGCATGCTCATTAGAATATATGCTTAAGACGATCGTCGGTTTGTTCATGCTTCGATGATTAATTCTTCCGTCTTAAGATCTTCAACAAAAAGTGGACTTACTTTCCACTCTCCCCCTGAGATGCACGCTACAAGTGAGCAAATTTGATGTCTGAGGGGAAAGAAGCATAAAGTAAGGTGTGATAGATGTGGAGGATGAGGTATGATTGATATCTGGGATGGCCACAAGTATGGTTAATCCGTAACAGTGCTCTGCTAAGGTGGTCATGTATTCAAACATGAAGATTTGTCCTCCAATGATATGGTTGGTGCTTGGAGGCCCAAAAATGAGGGTTTGTACAGTATACTTCGTCCTATAAAAGTATAGATAAGAAACTACCTCGCGGTACATCTATTATTTACATGACAAAGTTTCGGAGGCAGCACTACCGAGACCGTAAAGAGCTCCCAAAACAATCATAGTTTGACTCAACTCTAGAGAACGAAAATTTCTTGCGAATGAGATATTAGTGTATCTGGAACTGGAAACGAAGGGGGGGAAATTGTCCATCTGATATAAGATCATCCTTATTAATATTCGCAAGAGATGTCTTTATTCTCTTCGAGGACGGGACAAATTGGTGCAGTGGTCCTTCCTCGAATTAAGTCGTGCTATTCGCGTCTGCCGTCTTTCATATAGATAGATGATCATGATCGCTGATAGTGGCTGACACTTGGAGAGTGGTACTTCATCAAATTGAAAGGGTTCAACTGCACATGATTCTTTGGCATGTCCTGCTTCGGAGATCGATATGAAGTTGACTTCTAGATACTCCCTTTTGAGTACCTTTGGGAGGTGCTGCGATACCTTTGTGCGACAGGTAAAGAGATAAGAAAGATCTTCATATCAAGTCGTTATTCTGCCGTCTTTTTCATGCGTGATATTGCTCGGAGATATGTGGCTGATACTTGTTGACGTAGACGTCAACGAATTGAAATGTCACCCCTCTCATTTCTTTTGGACAGTCTAAAGCTTCTGCTGAGTATGTCTCGCAAGCTTTACAAACCGAGATTAAGTTGCTTTAATGTTAGAACCCTTTTCCTTTCGAGTCCAGTTCGAGATGTTACGTGGTGGTTAAGATCCTGTACGTCTTATTCTCTAAATGAGAACGACCTTAGACGGATATTGCGTAGGCCCGTGGCTACTTGATATGTTATTCCGACGCTGCAAACAACATCCCACTTTGAGTTTCCGCTTTTTACCCTCGATACTATCTGTAACTGATGATAGTGGTTTGCAGAGAGGGCACGGGGTAGACTTAAAGATGAAGAAATAATTAGGGAGAACGAAGGGTAACGTGGGCAACAAAAAGATGCGGGGGCTATCTAATTCCTTACGCAACGATACCTCCTTGCAACGCAATCTAGTACAGAGTGCATTTGTGCCACAAACTTACCTCACATGGAAGGAGTGCTTCTACTACCGCGTAGAGGAGATTATTTTCGAGGTGTACTATGTGCTATGTAGATAAATACACGTCGGTTAACCTCCTAGCGCTATTGGCCTATTCTACTATTAGAAAGGAGTTAAACACATAGCTGTACCCACTAAGATGTAAAGAAAAGGCCAGTTTGTTGTTATCTCTTAAATTTTAGCCCTTAGTACTGTGATAGCCGGAAATTAGGTGCTTTTTGGATATATATTCTACTTCCCTGGTATGTGTATGAATGTACGCCCTTTCGATCTTAATTTATTCTGCAATCGAGTGAGTCATCCTTCGAAATGTCTGATATACTGCTATGCTATTCACTGTTCAGGTCCTGTGTTAAGAAGGAGACACCGGTTAGAAGTCGACTGGAGAATAGGAACTACTTACCTACTGCAATCTACTTTGAAAAACCTATTAGGCTTAAAATTGCTAGATTTTTTTTTAAAAAAAAAATAGGATAACTCTTCCTTGTGCTTTTAAATGTAGTTACTTTGAACTAGTAGCCCCTTGTTGTATTTTATACATACTTTGCTAAAGAGATCGCCCTTATTAGTTTATTTCTTAATTTGATGTTAGCGAATCCTCCCCTCTAGCGTTTCCTTTTACCTGTGCAGTTTAATCCGTCCTGTATTTGAGTTGTGAAGAGGCCATTTTGTTAAGTAAGTTGCCTTACTTACTTTGACTGAGGTTAAGGGAGACTTGGAGGTGAAAGGGAGGTAGGTAGGTAAATGAACTTCGCTTTGGATTGGAAGCGAGCAGGCGGGCGGGTAAGAGGTGTTTACTCACCGTGAAGGTATATTCTTTCCACAATATTGTTTTTCAACTACTCAAGCTTTATTGCCCTATTCCTGTTGTACTTTAATTTGTTTAACAGCTGCCTTCCGTATCAACAACACTTGTGTGCCTAAGCTTTTTAGGACTTGAGATCGCACCTTGAAGAATTTCTTGCTTGAATATGTATGCTTAAGGATTTCTTTGGCTCATTAATTGTATCTCCATTAGTCTTGACGTCTATACATCTCGTACGTCTTATATATCTTGTGCTTGCATCTCTTAGTCGCTACAGCTTGCAAGTTTGAGATTTAAGAACAAGCGATCGCTAGAGTGGAAAACATAACAAACATACTTACATCAGGCACGAAGTTCAACTTTTGGCTTGGTTATTCGGAGTGCCTCTTTGTACCTCTCATTGACTACGATTGAAAACGTTTGTCTCGTTACTGGAAGGAGCGACCCTGGCAATGGAAACTACCAATGCTAGGGGATTTAGTTGCTGTAGCCAAGTTTTCGAAGAATAATAGTTGGGCCACGAAACATGCAGGATCCTTCAGCAGAGCACGAATCGAGCCTTTGTAGCGTTGTTAAATATCTTTCTTCTCGTCGCTTTTGTCCAAAAAGGGATGTAGAGCACTTGGTAGTTGAAGTCTCGGTGTTTGCCAAAACGAGCGACTTTCTAGAACCGCGCTTCCAAGAGCCTGTTTGGGTTTCTTGGGTCCGAAGACGCTCCAAGCAGTTTATCGGGACTTCACAGAGAGAGCGACATTCGGGTAGGAAAGTATAGGAACTGCCAAGTCAAGGTTCAAGGTTCAGCTGCTGCAAGTCTCTCAAGTCAACTTAGCGATTCCGAAGAAACGGGTCCCCCCAAAAGAGAAAAAAAAAACAAAGAAAAAAGGATCCTGAAATGCAGATGCAGCAGCGGTAAGAGTCTTTCGATCGGTGTTCTCGTAGCCGTCTTCCCGTTGCAGTGCAGAAGTTCCACGAGGCTCTGCACGAGGCAAAAATACGCCATCGGTTGAAAGATGATAGATTATTGGCGTTGAAGACGGCAAAATGTGTCAATGAAAGCGGCGCCTCTGACGTTCTGGTTCCTGCATCAACAAACGACCGTTGTCGGCCGTGGCTCCATCCACGCTGGATGGGTAAAAGCAGCAGCGAGGAGGGGCGGGGGGGTGTTTGGCGGCCACCGAGCAAGATAACAAGCACAAGCACCACAATCAACAATCAAAACAAAATCAATTAAGAATTCCGTCGGTATTGCCACATTCGGGGGCAGCGGAAGACAGCAAATAGGCATGCTGCTTACACGAATGAAGCTTTTTTTTTTTTTACTGCCTACGTCTGTCCGAATCCCTTAAACTCTCTGGCAGGGAAGAAAGATAGGATAATTGAACTGAACAGTCGAAAATGGACTGGCCGCCTTTACTACCAACAAGGGCCAGTGGCTGTGTAGGGTCCCCAATTTCTGGCTGTAGGACGACGCGCTACGCCCACAATCGAAAGATTATCAACAAGAAGAACTCCACCATACCAGACCGGAAATCTACAACTACAAAGGCTCGCCCACAAGTCTTCAATAATCTGCTTCCACTGCAAAGACTGTAGAGCCAAGTCAACTCGGGATATTTCTCTCTCTCTCTCACAATAATCCTACGGTATGTATGCCTATTCTACTCACTTTTACTGTTATTAAATCTCGGTTGGCGTCCACTCGACTGTCTACTGTAGCACCTCCCCCCCGCTGCGCCTATCTTGCCGTTGTTGGGGTGCCTTCCCTGCTGCGGGAACTAAAAGTCGGTCCAAATATTTTGATGGATGGGCAATCTCAGGGTTCTCCTTTTCCTACCTATTTAATACTGACTCTAAATTTTTAGATCTCTCCAGTTTTCAGGACCTCTTTGAAGCAATCCAAATCGCCAGCACAAACTAGATCGCCAACACACACACACACACACACACACACTACACCGCTTTTCCCCTCCACGATGGCTGCCCGTCCCCAAAACATTGGCATTAAGGCCATGGAAATTTATTTCCCCAACCAGGTATGACAACTGTGAATTGCTGCCTGCGCATCGTGCCGGAATTGTTATGCAAACATGCTAATAACTTTCGAATAGTGTGTCGATCAAGCTGAACTTGAGAAGTTCGATGGTGTGGGTACTGGTAAATATACCATTGGTCTTGGACAGACCAAGATGAGCTTCTGCGATGACCGAGAAGGTAAGATTCCCCTAAGACAGAAATGCGCTGCATGATTTGGCTAATAGAACCTGCAAGATATCTACTCCTTTGCCCTTACTGTCACCTCGAACCTCCTGAGCAAGTACAATATTGACACCAACTCCATTGGTCGCCTTGAAGTGGGTACGGAGACGATTCTTGACAAGTCCAAGTCCGTCAAGTCCGTCCTGATGCAATTGTTTGGCGACAACACAAACATTGAGGGAGTAGACACAATCAATGCTTGCTATGGTGGAACAAATGCTTTCTTCAACGCTATCAACTGGGTTGAATCTTCTGGATGGGATGGACGTGATGCCTTGGTAGTCGCTGGTGATATTGCCTTGTACGCAGCAGGCGCTGCCCGTCCTACTGGTGGAGCTGGTATTGTTGCCATGTTGATCGGCCCAAATGCTCCAATTGTTGTGGAGCCAGGTCTTCGTGGAAGCTACATGCAACATGCCTACGACTTTTACAAGCCAGATTTGACCAGCGAGTACCCCGTTGTCGATGGCCACTTCTCTATTAAGTGCTACACAGAGGCTGTGGATGCTTGCTACAAGGCATACAATAAGCGAGAGGCCACCCTGAAGTCGCAAGCCAACGGTCACGCAAATGGAAACGGTGTTGCAGAAAAGAGTGATACCAAGACTCCTCTTGATAGATTCGACTACATGGCTTTCCACGCCCCTACCTGCAAGCTCGTTTCCAAGTCATACGCCAGAATTCTTTACAATGATTACATCGCCAACCCTGAGTCACCAGCATTTGCCGAGGTCCCAGCTGAACTCAGAGATATGGACTACACCAAGTCTTTGAGTGATAAGGTTGTTGAGAAGACCTTCATGGGTCTAGCCAAGAAGCGATTCAACGAGCGAGTTCAGCCCAGCACTGTTGTCCCAACCATGTGCGGAAACATGTACTGCGGTAGTGTGTACGGTGGAATCGTTGGTTTGATCGATGCAATTGACAGCGCAAAATTGCAAGGCAAGAGAATCGGTGTCTTCTCTTACGGAAGTGGTCTCGCGTCCAGCTTGTTTTCATTGAAGGTCGTTGGAAGCACAGAGACTATTCAGAAGGCAATCAACCTTCAAGAGAGACTCGCTGCGCGAACAGTCTTGGAGCCACAACAATATGACGCCGTAAGTTTTGATCTATAATATTGTTTGGTAGAATTTTACTAATTCATGTCTCCAGATGTGCAACCTCCGAAAGAAGGCCCATCTCCAAAAGGATTTCAAGCCAAGCGGAAACCCAGAGACCATCACCAAGGGCACTTACTACCTCGACAGCGTCGACGACATGTACCGCAGAAAGTACGTGATCAAGGCATAAAAATGTTTTCACCACGGATTTCACCAGCGAAACCATAGAAATGTGCATTTCCAATGCGATTCAGCTATAGACATTTGCTCTTCTTTTTCTTCTCTATAGACCATCGGACCTGGAGATATCAATAAGCAGCGTCAAGAACGATGATTGGAGTTTAATTGGAGTGGTCATTTTTTTTTCTCCCAAGCGTTCCGGAAGAGAGCGCATCAATTGCATACAGTGGACTTAGGGAATAAACCATCTCTTCAGATAGAATGGAGCATGACAAATCATGAATGAACCATGAGAATAATACCTTTTTTAATTTATGAGGACACTGTGATTTGAAATTAGGGAATTGGAGAGGGACAATAGTACTAATTAGTGCATTACTATTGCTACGATTACTTGCACTTCAGTACCCTAGTGCAGAGGAGGGCATGGTAAGCAGCTTGCCTTACCAAGGAACTTTAAGAGAATCTAAACTTTGAAAGCCTGTTAATTACCTTGCGATTATAGTAAGCCAACCTCCCTCCTTCTTTCCCCATTTTTTCTTTCTCTATCTTAATATCTTTCTAGAATCTACCTAGAAATCCGCACTACGAAACTCTGTAGAACTCGTTACATAGATCTAACTTAGTCTAAGCGAAGAGGGAAGGGA
>JAJONI010000565.1:5114-21705 GCA_022190145.1 Pezicula rhizophila
TCGCTGGAAGTGAAAGGCCAAGATACACGTGATCGAAGATTTATTCATTTCAAATTTGAGCCCATGGTTCGTTGTTCTGTTGTTTTTTTTGTTTTTGTTTTTTTTTTTCACTGCAGCTATACTGAAACTATATCAGATTCTTCATGTCCTCACAGCATCCCTTTCGGAAGCTCAATCAGTATTGTCCGCTGCCATCCAAGCAGGATTCCGTGAGTCTGGAGCACTAAATCTGGTTTCCGCCGGCGTCTCTTCAGATCCAGTCACACCTATGGTTGGTATTCGGACCATGGGCCTCGCTCTCGAATCATTGGTCGGTTTTGAGGTAGATGGCCAAGAGATTTGCAACGTACAGGAAGAGTACTTGAGGACTTTGGTGGAGATATCTAATGATAGGTTTTTGGAGAATACTAGAAGGATTGAGAGATTTCGAGGTTTGTTGAAAGTGATGTTTAGTGTTGGTGGTAGGAAGGGAAAGAGCAAAGATTGGGAAGATGCGGGTGTGAGGAGGGAGAGGATGAAGGCCGAAGGCCTAAAGAAGAGGTTAGCTCTCAAGGCTGCCGAGAACCAAACAGAGGAAGCTGCTGTAGAAAACGATATAGAACTGGGGTTTCCAGAGGAGAACACCTAAATGAATGAAAGCAAATTGAAGCTATACTTTCTGGGCATATGTGAATTGTCGTTAACGTTAATTCGTCTAAAAACATGCTAACGCTACTGTATGAATTGGGTTATAAGAGATCATTGACTCCGGTTACCCACTTGATTTTTCTCCTGAAAGATGCATAATCCCTTAGCAACCTACAAAATACCGAAACAAGTAGCCATGATTATTTGCCTCTAATACAGTATTCTACACGTGCCATGACATTCCAATCTGCTTGTTCTTTAGGTGAGCTTGTTACCTGACAACCTTCTCAACCCATTGTGTCTCCAACCGTCTAACTTCTTGCTTGAAGCTCTCAACCTCCTTCCAACAATCTAACGGCCTACGATCGTTCTCCCTCAGACACTTGACCAAACCCTCTTTAGCCTTCTCAACACCCTCATCCGTCTCCTTAACCGTCTTCCTTTTCTCCAATTTCTTCTTTAACTCTTGGACATCATTCTGTACTGCCTCCCTCCCTAGATTCCGCAGAGCATCGCCTGCAGATTTCTCTTCGGATTTGGCGGGTTCCTGACTTGAGATCTTGGCTTCGAGTTCTGCGAGCTTCTCGGAAGTTGAACCCCGTAGTTTTTGTAGCTCACTGTTTACGCGAGACTGGATGTGTAGCTCGAGGGTTTTGGCGCGGGTTGAGTCGGTCTATGAGACACTCAGAGTTAGCCTTGCTTCTGCAAATGGTATTAGAGAAAAGCGTGCCTCTGTGCTTGATTGCAGAGAGTCAACCAGCTCTTGAGAGAATTTCACAGGTGTTTCGCTAGGGAGCTTGTCAGTGGCTATTGAACACAAGCGCAGTCTCGGA
This sequence comes from Pezicula rhizophila, assembly GCA_022190145.1. NCBI lineage: Eukaryota > Fungi > Ascomycota > Leotiomycetes > Helotiales > Dermateaceae > Pezicula > Pezicula rhizophila. The sequence goes on from JAJONI010000565.1 coordinate 6,575, forward strand.
GGAATAATTACCTAGTCCATACGTGAGATGTAGGTTGCCCCGAGGGCTTCGAAGGTCCGGATCCCATTATGAGGGGTGTGGGGAGGTTCAATGGCTGGAATGATTATGCGCGCAAGCCGAGCTCGTAGAAATCGCGACACTGAGGTTACTTGCCGCTGGCCTGTGCAGCCTTGGAGCTGCTGACTCATGCGTGTGCCTTAAATGAGCTGAGTAATAACAAGGCTTCAATATTATCGTTGAAGGTTTGGATCACGTGCAAGTTTTGATGGCGTTAAGGTTTCCACGTGCGATCGGCTCCAACCGACGGACGGCAATATCTGATTTCCCTGATCTTCCTCCATCTTTGTTTGGTTGTTTGGCTGTTTCGAAACATGCAAACCTATATTCTCCGAGACTAAATGTGGCAAATATGGCAAATATGGCAAATCGTAACAATGCCCCTCTCTCCTGCACGGAATAGTCGTAAAAGCCATTATGGTCTCACAAAAAGCTTCGAACAGATACTTAGATAGGTCCAGTTACCAAGGTAGATTTATTACTACCGTACTACTACTGTATGATTGTATCTTCGGCCCAGTCCGACAGGTTCGACGTTGAAGCGGTTGACGATCACGAGCATCATCCCTCGACCCCTCGTTCTCTTCGTCGTCCTCGTAAATCCCGAAGACCCGGAAAGCCAATCAAGCCTCTTCCGCCGGTCCCCTCTTTGGACCAGTTTCAAACAATGCTCCAATGAATAGATTGGGATGGGCAGGATGTTCAGGCGCCAAGCCTGAAACAGGCGAACTGCCCAGTCTAAAATGGAGCATCGCCAACCATTTTCCATCCTGCCCCTGAATCTACCTGCAACGAGGATATAGTAGCCTCATCTCGAACCTCACGACCCAGTCATTTATTCGGTCTGAGTTAAAGCGACCAGCTTTAAATAAGGATGATAGGTTCACATTGTTCCTTCGTAGGAACAGACACCGCATGCCGAGCCAAGATGTAGCTGATAGTGGTCAGCTCAGAGCAGCCGCTGCGCACCTGGGATCGTGGGTGGACAGGGGATGAACAACCTGTCAACCTCACCAGCCAAGCTGGATGTAAGGAGAACTCCTAAGTCCCATGTCTGTCTCTACCTATGTACCTTTCGTACCTCGTACGCTATCTCCGTGACCTTGCCCTGCTTTTTTTTGTTTGCTTGCTCCTCAATTCCTTTGAGTCTTCTCATCCTACAATCATTCTCTGCACGCTCGTTTCTCCTGCTTGTTGTGTGTCACTGCTGTTGTGAGCCGTATCCCATATTGCGCACTGTTATCCTTTATTTGGTCTTGTCGTCCGAAGAATGCGAAGATTTTGAACGTCAACCTCACTTTTAGAAACTTGGCGGGGCGATTTAATCTATTTCTCCTTACGAACTGGGAAGTACATACGACGACGACTGAGCCCTCAGCCGTTTACCATCTATCATCAGACGCCAATTCTCCTGATCACCTTCCTTGCAGTGCCAAAATCATTTGCAGCTTCACATTCACTACCATATAAAAAACGCCGAGTTTCCTTTACTCTACTGAAAACGGTCAACTAGGCTTCACGACGTTCTTTATTCAAACAAAAGACCGTTGGGAGTCCTGGCGACAATACCTTCATTCTTTTCTTCTACGCACATTGTCACAATACTATCAACACTCTTTTGTTCCTTACACAATGCACTTTGTCCAAAAGATCTTATTGTCTCTCGGTACATCACAATAGACGATAGATGTGGGACGTCTTAAATACAACCGACAACTCTAAGGTAGATCGCCAGAAATCTTTTGCGCTCCTTTACTACTTTTCTTCGACTCTTCTATAAATTACAACTTACACAAGAACCAGTTCTATTCAACCAATCTATCGAAAACTAACCCATACGTACACAATGCCGCATTCACCACACCTCCACCAACACCTGCGCCGGCTGGCCGAAGCAGTGTCGACTACTACAACATCAAATACCTCTTCTTCCACAAACGAAACCTTAAATGATATAGCACAATATGCGACAGGCCTAACGGGCGTCAACCAGCCCATGAATAACTTCTTCCGTGATGTTTTATGGTGGAGTTTAGGAATCATGGGCATGTCCATCCTTGTCTTGAGGCTCTGGGAGAGATGCCATTCACATATACGGAGGATTGTGGGAATGGGAAGATCAGCGCCAGAACAAGCATACTGGAAGCAGAATGGGAGTACTTGGTTGCCAAATTTAAAGAGGGATCTTCTTTATGCACCTCTATGGAACAAGCGACACAACCGGGAGATCCAGCTCTCTTCTGCTCTCAACATGGGCTGTCTTCCGTCTAGACTACATGCACTAATCCTCTGGCTCTATGTCCTCAGTAATCTTGGATACTGCGCCGCCTTAGATTATTCGCAAAATAATAAATACTCCTGTGTCGCCGAGCTCCGGGGTAGAACAGGGGATCTGTCGGTAGTGAACATGATCGCCCTTGTCATCCTAGCTGGTCGCAACAACCCACTCATCAGCTGGCTGAAAATCAGCTTCGACACATACAACCTCATCCACCGTTGGATGGGACGCATAGTTGTGCTGGAGGCAGTCGTTCACACAATCGCCTGGGCATATGTGAAGCATGCTGCTGCGGGCTGGGATGGAATCTGGGAGATGCTTGGAGACAACGAGTTTGTCCAGACAGGAATGCTCGGAACCCTCGCCTTGTTCCTGATTCTTCTCCTTTCCCCATCCCCACTCAGACACGCCTTCTACGAGACCTTCCTCAATATCCACATTGTCCTCGCAGCTGCAGCCCTCGCGGGCACGTGGCTTCACTGTGCTATTGCTGGCCTTCCCCAACTTCCTTACGTCAAAACCATATGTGCCTTGTGGATCGGAGACCGTTTGGCGCGCATGTTCAGAATCATTTACTGCAACTACTCACGCGAGGGGTGGACCACAGCGACGATCGAGGCACTCCCAGGAAACGCCACTCGAGTTACCATGCATCTTCCAAAATACCTTGATATTAAGCCCGGAACTCACGCATATCTTCGATTCGCAACTGTCAACGCTTGGGAATCGCATCCATTCTCTATCGCCTGGGTCGAACACGTCCGAAGCAACCTTGCCCCACTTCCCATCAATGAGAAAGAGGAACTTTTCAAAGACAAGTCGCATCTCAAGACCGATGTCTCCTTTGTTATACAAGCTCAGACTGGATTAACAAAGAGACTTTTTGACAAGGCCAACCTCTGTAACCCACGTGTTCTCACAGTTAGAGCGGCACTCGAAGGACCATACTCCGGTCACCACTCACTGGACTCGTACGGAACAGCCGTGTTGGTGGCAGGAGCTTCAGGAATCACACATCAAATCCCCTTCGCTCGACATCTCATCAATGGCTTCAACGACGGCACAGTTGCCACAAGAAAAATCTGCTTGATTTGGGTAGTACGCGACGTGGAACAACTCGAATGGGTGCGGCCATGGATGGATGAAATCCTTCGCATGCCACACCGCCGCGACATCCTCACAATCAAGCTCTTTGTCACGAGACCACGGAATCCAAGGGAGATCCACTCACCCAGCACCACAGTGCAGATGTTCCCGGGTCGACCAGACGTTAACCTCTTGTTACAGAATGAGGTTAGAGAACAGGTCGGAGCCATGTGTGTCACAGTTTGTGGCCCTGGTGGTTTGGCCGATAACGTTAGGGAAGCTGTTAGAGGAGTGCAGCAGGCGGCGGTAGTAGACTTCATCGAGGAGAGCTTCACATGGTGATTGAGATCAGGGTAAACAGGACGGCGGTGGTTAACTTCAATTCTTAGGCGGGCCGCCCTTTAGTTTTGCATATTTGAGCGTTTGTATGGCATTTTGTAGCAATTTGTTTGTTTGTTCATAAATTTTAGCACCCTGGATTATTGTACATATCAAAAGAAGACAGCATATGGGCGGCGTTTATCTGGTACGAATTGAGAAAGTTTTAGCTTCAATAATACCCTTTCTGTACTGCAGTGTAGGTAACTTCAACTAAACCGCGTCTAACCGTTCATTTATAGTCTTCTTCTTCTTCCCGCCATCGAGGAAAGGGCGTCTTTGCTGTTGAATCTCCACTCTGCTGTGAATCCCAGCCGCATACAACGCGGCGTTCAGGGAGACTGGAGACTAATGGCGGGGCACCACAATAAATTGACTTTGCCGTCGCTCCGATCTCTGGCGTCGGGAAAATGATTCTGCTTGATGACTCTTCTGAAATTTGCATTTCCTGAATAACCAGTAACCAGTAACCAGTACTTCTCTTGATTATAAAAAGCTCAATTGGATACTTTGACATCTTCGTCTTCTACATCAGAACTATTTCTAGTCTCTCGTATCTGGCTACGCCACGTCATTAAATTTACCCACTATCAGATTTGCGGCCGATTACACAGATTTTGGTGCCTCATAAAACTCCAAAACTTTTTTACCCCGCGACTCAAGTTACTCAACCACGCTTCAATCATGCCGATGTACAAGACCCCATGCTTCACGCAAACATCACTATACTAATTCTTTCGCGTACAGGCTTGCGGATCCCTCGAAGAAATACAGACCGGCGCCACGTCTCCAGCTTGAGAACAGGCAATGGCCAAACAAGAGCCTCGACAAACCCCCACGATGGCTCTCCACAGATTTGCGCGATGGGAATCAGAGCTTGGTAGACCCAATGGTATTAATCGGTACTTCATGAAGCTGCATGACATACGCTGACAGATCGGCGCAGGACGGCGAACAGAAATGGCGGTACTTCAAGATGTTGGTCGAGCTGGGATACAAGGAAATCGAAGTTTCTTTCCCATCAGCATCGCAGACCGACTTTGACTTCACAAGACGTCTTGTTGAAACCCCCAGTGCTACGCCTGATGATGTCTGGCTTCAAGTTCTTTCGCCGTGCAGAGAGGAGCTCATCAAACGAACTGTTGAATCTCTTAAAGGCGCAAAGAAAGCCATCCTTCATATCTACTTAGCCACCAGCGAATGCTTCCAGCGGATAGTGTTTGGTATGACGGAACAAGAAGGGTTGGAATTAGCAGTCAGGTGTACCAAGTATGCGCGTTCGATCACGAAAGATGATCCCGCGCACGCTGGTACCGAGTGGGCATTCGAGTTCAGTCCAGAGACTTTCTCCGACTCGAGACCAGAATATGTCATCCAGATTTGCAATGCAGTCAAAGATGCTTGGGGGCCATCAGTGGAAAACCCAATTATCTTCAATCTCCCTGCAACTGTCGAGATGTCCACGCCAAATGTGTACGCTGATCAAATTGAGTATTTCTGTAATAATATTTCCGAGAGAGAAAAGATTTGTGTTTCTCTTCACCCCCACAACGATCGAGGATGTGCAGTAGCTGCGGCAGAATTGGCCCAAATGGCGGGAGCAGACAGAGTTGAGGGTTGTTTGTTTGGAAATGGAGAACGAACTGGAAACGTCGATCTTGTCACCCTGGCCTTAAACCTCTACACTCAAGGCATTCACCCCGGCATCGACTTCTCAGATCTTAACCGAGTCATTGACGTAGTGGAGGTCAGCAACAAGATTCCCGTTCATCCTCGCTGGCCATATGGTGGTTCTCTTGTCGTCTGTGCTTTCAGTGGTTCTCATCAAGATGCAATCAAGAAGGGCTTCCAGTTACGCAAGAAGAACAATGCCACCGACGACGACAGATTCGAAATGCCATACCTTCCTCTCGACCCAGCAGACATCGGTCGCACATACGAGGCCATCATTAGAGTCAACTCCCAGAGTGGTAAAGGTGGAGCCGCCTGGATTATTCTCCGCAATCTCGAACTGGATCTTCCACGTGGGCTCCAGGTGTCTTTCAGCAAAGTGGTGCAGCATCGTGCTGATCAAGTTGGCCGAGAGCTCCTGTCAAATGAGATCACCGACCTCTTCGAGCAGACCTATTTCCTCAAGGAGAACCCTCGATTCACTTTGATCGACTATAGCATTTCTACCGATCGTTCAACAACCCCTGTTCCCGCAGTTCCGGGCAAGACCCAAGATACCAAGAACATGAAGCGTACGTTTGAGGGAGTGGTAATGGTGGAAGGTCGGGAGGTCAAGCTCAAAGGTTCAGGTAATGGACCGATTTCCAGTCTTGCGAATGCATTGTCTAGCGTAGGTATTGACCTCGATGTTGCCGATTACAAGGAACACGCCATTGGAGGTGGTAGAGATGTTAAGGCTGCGAGTTACATCGAGTGTACAGCGGCTGGCTCCTCGCAGAAAGTGTGGGGTGTGGGAGTCCACGAGGATGTGGTTCAAAGTTCCTTGATTGCACTCCTCAGTGCAGCTTCTAGTGTAAGCTTTCCCCGTGGTAAATATCACAGCAAGCTCTAAACTTGAGAACAATAGTTCGTAGCAAGCAGACCCAACACCCCCATGTTGCTCAAGGGCGGTAGCCATAGCCGGAATGTCAGCGAGGACATCGCTTTGAGTCCGAACGGCAATGGCAGCATTACTGTCCCGAGACCTGTTACGGTGCCGAAGGGCGGACCGGATGCAGTGAGTATTCTCGAGGCCAAGGTGAACGGGGCATAGTGGATGAGGAAGAGGGCTTATTCTTTCTTTGATTACTTGTGTGTGGTCTTAGACTACATAGCATTCTTGAGGGGTCCAAAATTGGTTTCCATCTTCAGTATATGCATTATATGGGGCTGTAACTGCTTAACCTTCTAATTCTTCATTAAACAAAAAGTTTAAGTCTATTTTGAATGGCCTTGGGCTGCTTGGCGTGCTGGTGGGGGGATTTACCCTTCTTTGTTTCCGAAAGTCATCTAATGATGGAATCACATCCAGTCTCTGTTTTTTGATTATGCACTTCTGTGAAGTTGGTAGGTAGGTAGGCAATACCATAGGTACCAGTAATTGTGGTCAGTCAGTCTTGGGGCTGGGAATGCATTTCGCCAAACCAGTTGTCTAAGACACGTAAGAAACAGGGTTCACGCTGAAGGCCACAAAGGGGCGTGAGGGCGAAGATGAAATTATGATATCTGCATAAACCATGCCAATTACAAAAATCTGAGTAACTTTCGTAACATTTCATAAACTATTTTTGTACGTCATAGGGCATAGGCATTACCCGCGGCGAAATAAGGAACCCGGAAGCCCACCTAAAACCAAAGACCCTTTCCATTCAGCCTCCAGTGATTACCTGCGTAAAAAAAAGCTCAACGTGCTCACGTGCACAACCTCTGGATCACGTTACATTATGGTGGGGGAGCCTTCGCTAACGACAATAGCGCGCTCTTCGTTGAGTCGGACTAGGCAAGAGAGAAACCCCCATGTGAAGCCCTGTGAATCTGTGAATGAACCCCTCTATCCTCTACTATTGTCTATCATCTTCTCTACATTCATTTTCTCAATTTGGACCTCCACTGTCAGCTCTGAATTCAGAGCGTTTGCGAACAAAGAGCTTGAGTCCCCCGCCCCGACATTCTGCCTGGGTAGATTGAATCGAAGTAAACAGGCCCTAAACGAACCTTCAAGAAAACAACTTCCCCCCAAATCGTGACCCCTTTCTTTCTTCCACCACGCAGCCTCACCACGCAGAGGTAACCTCCAACCTGCCGGAAGCATATTTCACGACCTACGACATCCCCTTTAATACCCACCATACGCTCTGAACACCCTGCGCACTGGGGTTGAAACTGCGAAACATGGACGTCAACCAAGTGCTTGAGAATTCCTTGTCTCCAGGTCAGTTCACAGATTCTCGTCACAACAGACGTGCTCGCAGTGGATACTGACTCTCTATAGTGGCCGATCTACGAAAAACTGCCGAGGAATCATTGAATGCGGCTGCCGAAGCCAACTTTGTGCGCAAACCCTCCCTAGACCGCTCCCTAGGCGCTGTGTGTGAAGTCTTGCTAACCATCCAAATAGCCCCAATACCTCACAGTCCTTGTTCAAGAGCTTGCAAACGAAGATGCTGCGCCTCATATTCGACAGGCAGCAGGTATTGCCCTCAAAAACGCCTTCTCTTCCCGGGAATATAATCGATCGCGGGAATTGCAGGAGAAGTGGCTGCAAGTAGATGCTGATACGAAGAAGCGCATCAAGGAGCTTACCCTCCAAGCACTTGCATCCAATACAGCACTCGCAGGGCAAGCATCAGCACAAGTTGTCTCATCGATAGCTGCCATCGAGCTCCCAAGAAATCAATGGGAGGAGTTGATGCCCTTTTTGGTGCGTAGTGTAGGAGAAGGCGGCGATCATCTAAAGCAAGCTTCCCTCACTACCATCGGATTTATCTGCGAAAGCCAAGATGTCGATCTCCGTAGTAGCCTTGTCCAGCACTCGAACGCCATTTTAACAGCTGTAGTTCAAGGTGCACGGAAAGAGGAGACCAATACTGAAGTTCGTTTGGCTGCTATTTACGCTCTGGGAGACTCTTTGGAATTTGTCGACAGCAACTTCAAGAATGAGGGTGAGCGAAATTACATCATGCAGGTTATCTGCGAGGCTACACAGGCTTCGGATTCGAGGATACAACAGGGTGCATTTGGGTGTCTGAACCGCATCATGTCTTTGTACTACGATCTTATGCGCTTCTACATGGAGAAGGCGCTGTTTGGTCTTACTATCATGGGTATGAAGAGCGAGGAAGAGGATGTTGCAAAGCTTGCTGTTGAATTCTGGAGTACGGTTTGTGAGGAAGAAATTGCCATTGAGGATGATAATGCACAGGTAAGTCCCTCCGTCCCTCCCCCGGGACCCCCCAAAAATTATTGCGTTTGAGTCGAGCTAACATTTAATGTCTCAGGTTGACCGTGCGGATCAATTACGGCCTTTTTACAACTTCTGCCGAGTCGCGACCAATGAGGTTGTTCCAGTACTTTTGACGCTTTTGACAAAGCAAGACGAGGATGCCACTGATGAGGAATACAATATTTCAAGAGCTGCTTATCAATGTCTACAATTGTATGCTCAGGCAGTTGGCGGAGCTATCATTCAACCCGTTTTAACTTTCGTTGAGGCCAACTTGCGCTCTGAAGATTGGCATCATCGGGATGCTGCGGTCTCTGCATTCGGTGCAATCATGGAGGGTCCAGATGATAAGACTCTTGAACCCATTGTTAAACAAGCTCTTCCAGTTCTGATTGGCATGATGGACGATCAGGTCATTCATGTTAAGGATTCAGCAGCCTATGCACTAGGACGCATCACAGAAGCTTGCTCCGATGCCATTGATCCAGCTGTTCACCTTCCCCAGTTGATTGCCTCGCTTTTTGCTGGCTTGATTAGCAGTCCCAAGATGGCTGGATCTTGCTGCTGGGCCTTGATGAATCTTGCTGAGCGTTTCTCTGGAGACATTGGCTGCCAAGAGAACCCTTTGACTACCCACTTCAACGAGAGCATCACACGCCTTCTTCAAGTCACTGAGAGACCTGATGCCGATAATCAGCTTCGAACTGCTGCTTACGAAGTGCTAAATACCTTCGTCCAGAATGCAGCCAATGATAGCTTACCTGCTGTTGCGTCTTTATCGGAGGTCATCCTTGGCCGCTTGGAAGGAACCCTTCCTCTTCGAGCCCAACTTGTCAGCGTTGAGGACACTATCACTCTAGAGGAGATGCAGACCAGTTTAGCAACTGTGCTCCTAGCCATCATTCAACGCCTTGAGAAAGAGATCGAACCACAGGCAGACCGCATTATGCACGTTTTGTTGCAGATTTTGCAAAGTTGTGGTGCGAAGTCCGTCGTTCCAGATGCTGTTTTCGCCACTGTCAGTAGCTTGGCCAATGCTTTAGAGGATGGCTTCAGCAAGTACATGGAGGCCTTCTCTCCTTTTCTCTATAACGCTCTCGGCAATCAAGAGGAGCCAAGTTTGTGCTCAATGGCCATTGGTCTCGTCAGTGACATTACACGTTCATTAGGACCACTTTCCCAGCCATATTGTGATACATTTATGAACTATCTATTGAACAATTTGAGGGTATGTATTTTCTAATGGTCCCTCTTGTGTTATTCACATTCCCGTATTCGTTGTTCTGACACCTAGCAGAGCACGGCACTCGCCAATCAATTCAAGCCTGCGATCCTTCAATGCTTTGGGGATATTGCAGGTGCCATCAGCGGTCATTTTGAGACCTATTTGTCAGTTGTTGCTCAGGTACTTCAACAAGCAGCTGGTGTCCAAGCTGCTGCGGATGGAACGTACGAGATGTTTGACTATATCATTTCACTCCGGGAGGGTATAATGGATGCTTGGGGTGGAATAATTGGTGCAATGAAGGCTGGTGAGAAGAGTAAGTTGTGCCGTCACTGCCGTGAGAGGGCTCTGCTGAGTATAATCTAGCCGCATTGCTTCAGCAATATGTCGAGTCGATCTTCACCCTTCTTAACATTGTATGGCTTGACCAGAACAGGAGCGAGGCTCTCATGCGGGCTGCTATGGGTGTCATTGGGTAAGCCAGATTGATGGCCTGTAATGATTCTTGGGCTGACATTATCACAGTGATCTTGCTGATGCATTCCCCAACGGTGAATTGGCTCACTTCTATCGCAATGATTGGCTCACTGCTATGATCAAAGACACCAAGTCGAACCGCGATTTCCAAGCACGAACCATTGATACCGCACGATGGGCTCGCGAGCAAGTCAAGCGACAGATTGGCCAGGGAATACAGCAAACTTGATTTGCATTCTAATGGTCATGCTTGCATAAAATTACACTTTTAATCGGGGCACATTCTAGCGCTACACATAGATTTATGGTCGTCCTTTTCCAATTATTTTTCACAACTGGTCATCCAGAGGGGTATTGTCCTCGGCCGGTATTTCTCTTTATTCTCCCCACGTCTCATTGGACTCGAACTCGAGGTTTATCATCTCGGGATTATCGACGAACATAGACGATCATTTTTGTTACGCATGCATCACGACACAGCACCATATTACAACACGAATTTCACCAGCACCCTGTATAAAACTCCCCTAGCACCACACCCCATTCGCGCCAATACCCCTTTCATTACACCACTGCGCCAGTTTTCATTTTCATGCCGCGGCGGATTTTCTTGTCGCAAAATGGAGCAAAAGAGGCATCCCCGGTTCTATAAAGTCTGTTTTATTGCAATGTAAGATTCGAGACCATTTCCTTCAAAGGATTGGCAGGGAAGACGAGGACGAAGTTATGAAGTGAGTGAGAATAAATCATCGTCGATTCAAGAATAGACGATTGGAAGAGATCAAGAAGATGATGCAACGATGCCCAGAGTGGAGGATGAATTGTTTGTAATGAAGGATAAATGGGTTTGGAGTTGGAGGGGATACTGTCAAGTGGCTGTATGCGTGATGACGAATCATGGATCCTTCTTCGAACTTATTATTCTTTTAATCCAGGGGAGTGTAGGGGAACTTTTGAAGATGGTGAAGGTTGAATGAGAATTTAGAATCTGTCCCCCCCACCCACTCGTTTCTGTCTTTTGTGATGACCCGAGTTTTAACGGATGCTGTGGCAAGTGACATAAGCAGACCGTTCTCAGTACTCGGGATGATATGCGCCCTTGGATTCTACTTTCTCCGTGAACCCACCACAATATGCCTTTGAGGGTAGCCGAGATACACCAGCCAATGGATTTGAGAACACACATCTTCAACAGGAGATCTGCTAACTAGATCTGCCTTAGTGATTCATTCGGTATTATTCGTGTATTTACATCCTGCTATCTTTTCTTTGTATGAAGTATCCTCTGAGAACTGAGGCTTATTTAATTGCTACACTGTTGTACCAGGTTCAGCAGTTTCTTATGGGTAGAGGTGGTGGTAGGAGCCGATGATAAACGATACAAATGTATGTATCATGCGTCTATACAGCTATCATTCTGTAATAAACTAGTGTGAAGAAATAGACATGCCTTACGTATTGAAAGCTGTCACATGACCTATTCATATAACTCACCTCAACAGGCTTGGACACACACATGGACAACGCCAGTAAGGATATACGGGACGAAGCGCGGTCCGATTACGACCGAGCGACCTTCTGAAGGATCTATTTCGGAGAAGAAAGTCGTGACGACAGTAGAAAAAGACTATCTAGCCAAGTTTACCCAGGGTGCTGGAATGGTACTTGATGCTATATGTCTATAGAAATAGACTCGGCAGGTCCGAACTTTGACAGGTCCTATATACCTTGGCCTCAAAGGATCCTGTGAGACTTTGCCCAGCAAAAATCGTACTGTACAATCTTCTCGTATTCTAATCCACAGCTCAGAAGGTCCTATGCGAGATAATCGCGATTCAGCCTCATGATTTTCTAACTTCAATTACGTCGATCGTTCAGATGACATATTACCAAGAAACCGTTTAGCTGAACGGCATTACGTGTACGAGTCATGCTCGGCGGTTGAAATACTACACTCTCAGCTTCCAATCACAGTACGAGAATGCTAATGACTAGGCTCTATCGGGCTATGGTTTTTATAGAGACTACGACCTTGTTGTTGATATATATATATATATATTTAGAGTCATCGGTGATAACCTTCAATGTTAAAGTTTGTGATCGCTACTTTGACTTCTGGTGGGATTCTGGATTTGTCAAGACGGAGACAGCTTCATATTCCGATGCCGCGAATACTGGGGCTGGCACTCCTTAAATGGAGCTAGCCTCCGCCAAGAAAGTGCCTACGACATCGTAAGAGCATTCCATAGGCTACACAACGAGATCAACCACATGGAACAGTGACAAGCTTCAGAAGATCCATTTGAAATTTAGAGTTATGTCAAAATGAGAATGTCAATTCCTAAAAGGATGTGAGGATTGTATGGGATAACTAAGCGAGGACTCACAGATCATCAGGGTGTTTGTGCTTGGCCTGCCTTATATTTATGCCGGATAAGCGAGTAAGATAGGGGGACGATCAATCACGTCGCCAACCCTCAAACCGCCGTTATGTTACTTTTGAGGCTCGTTGAGGCTCAGATTGGACCCACGAATCATCAAATGAGCCAGTTAGAACTGACTTAGAACTAGGTGGCTTGTGGGATCTGGGGGCTTTCTGAATGGTTGGTCCAATGAGACTTACTGTAGCACTGATACTGTTCTAGTGTCGGATTGCTTCTAGACTAAGAGCATGAGATCGGTTGTGTCGAATTTTTGGCTCCACCTCTGTCTATATGTCGAGTCTTCCCACTAGTGCTTGTCTTTTTTTCTAACCGTTACCGTTCTTGCTGTTGTTCAACGGTATAAACTTGATTGTTTATTCTTAATTTCTTGCGCTGTGCGCCGTATTTCTATTTCTAATTTATCTTTTTTTTTATTCACTGTGAGTCTCGTAGACGAGAATGGGAGGTATGGCAGGTACCGAGCAAAACATATCTGTGCAGCCTGTTGGACCTTTAGACTTGGGGAAATCAAGTCGTCGTATTGAAGAGGAAAGGCAGGCCGAGGATATTAAAGTACAGCATGTACAAGAACACATAATCATGACCGGAAAAGCGCCAACGACAAAGGATGGAGTGAAGCTTGAGAAGAAGCTTGAGAAGAAGCTTGAACCGATTGTGGAGGAGCCCGAGAAGCAAGTTGATGAGACCACCACCACTGCGCCAACAACGGAAACGAACAACATACCTACGGTTGTTATCGAGGATTCAGGGAAGCCTGGAACGATTGACGAGGAAGAAAGGGAACTGGAAAATGTTGTTCCTCCTCATACGCCACTGCTTGGAACCTCTAAGTTGGACTATTATCCAGAATACGAAAAGGCGCCTCAGACTCAGAAAGCGTTCAACCGAAGAACCTCTGGTTGGGGTTATTATCCAGATTATGAGAGGCCGCCATCGAATTTTCCACTTTCGAGGAAAAGAGGTATGGAAACGGATGAAAGTGAGAGTTTTTGGACGTTGGCTACTTCTAATTTCCTACCTATGTATGTTTCTCCGAGCCTTCCAAAATATGACCTTCGCTTTCTCTTCCGGACTCGCTACTCAGACCACAAGCTAACGTCTAACAGATGGTTCACAGTAACAATGGGTACGGGTACAGTTCCTATGGTCCTCCACCAACAAGCCCTTCAATTCCCCGGTCTCGATATTATAATATTCATACTTTTGGGATTGAACACCATGATATTTCTCCTCTTTACGGGTCTCACAATCACACGATATATAATCTGGCCTGCGAAATTCAAAGAAGTAATATACGATCCAGTCGACTCGTTATTTATTGGTACTTTTCCCATGGGTTTATCTACACTGATTAATTCGATGGCTTTTATGGTTGCCCCGAAAACTGGGTCGACCTTTCATACTTTTCTTTGGGTTATGTGGATAGTGGATGCCGTATTAAGCGTTGCTTGTATCTTGTATATCTCCTTCCAAATGTAAGATGCCCACTTTTGCACTCAAATACAGGAACAGCGAAACTAATGAATCTCTTATAGGATGTCTCAACACCCAGCAGATCTACAACAAATCACTGCCGCCTGGCTCCTACCTATCCTACCGGGTCTCGTCAGCGCTTCAGCAGGTGGAAATGTTGCACAGATTCTCTCAGATGATAGTCGTGTCCTTACTACTATTTTAGTTTGCTATGTCCTCATTGGTATTAGTTTCCCATTGGGATTAATGGTCGTTGGATTGTACTTTGCTAGACTTGCACTGTACAAGTTACCGCCGAGAGCTGCTATACCGAGTACCTTTTTACCGATTGCTTTGGGTGCGCAGACTGCGTTGGGTCTTGTGCAACTTGGAAAGGTTGCAAGGGTTCTTTTGCCGAGAGTATGTTTTAAGTTCTTTTTTTTCCATCGGCCTCTGTTTCGCTTAATGTTGTTTGAATAGTTTTGCTAACCAATATGTCTGTGTAGATGGCTTTCCTTGATGGTCAAGCTGCTGGTGAGGTCTGGTATGCTGGTAGTCTCATCATTAGTCTTGGACTTTGGGCATCTTCTGCAAGTTGGCTCGTATGGGCTCTGGCGTCTACGTTTCAGAGGCGAATATATTTCTTTAGTATGGGTTGGTGGGCCTTTACTTTTCCATTAGGTTTGTTCTCTTAATACCCAATTTTAATCTACTTATAACCGTGTTTCTGACTGGAAATAGGCATATTTGCTGGAGCTACCATATCTCTTGGTAGAGAGTTTGCTTCTATTGTTTTTGATG
>JAJONI010000566.1:5551-21700 GCA_022190145.1 Pezicula rhizophila
TACCGCGAATCCCCCTCATTTTCTCCATCTAAACTCCCGTATCCGATCCGGGTAATTAAGTAGCCTTGTGCGGAATCAGCTCCGACCTCTTAAAACTTCTTCAATCTCCACTACTAAAAGGGCTGTACCTAGAATAAAGCAGCTGTGCATATCCTTAGGTATCGCACATACTGTTCTAGTTTTGAAGACTTAGAGTTCCCAGACCTCGTTCACATCTTTGTTATATAGGTCAATATTTCTCGATTAACAAGATTAGAACAAGAATAGAAGATTCGAATTTTCTGGCAAGAATGGGACAAGATGGAATGCCCCTTGGACTACTGCTGTGGCAAAAGTAATATTTTTTTTATTGGAGGGAATTGAACTTTGACTAACATCGTTGACCAGAATTTACAATCTTGGAGTGAGAGGCATTATGGGCGTCCCCGGAGATATGAACCTAGAGCTTCTTGATTACATCAACGAAGTTCCCGGTTTGAGATGGAGTCATTCAATTCTCCCCTTTGGTCTTACCTTACGACGCTAACAGATCTTCAAGTTGGAAATTCAAACGAACTCAACGCCGCTTATGCCGCTGATGGGTATAGCAGGGTGAAAGGTTGTCCTGGAGTCCGTAAGTCTGCAATCGATTCTGGTCTCGAAACGAAGACTTACTAAACTTAGTTGTCACTACCTTTGGCGTTGGAGAATTGAGTGCTCTCAATGGCATCGCTGGTGCGTACACTGAGCAAGTTAAAGTCATACATATAGTCGGCACAACATCAGTTGCAGCGCAGAACAAGCGCCTTATGATTCACCACTGCCTTGGACCGTCTCCAGATCACAAGGTCGGCTAGCACCAGAATTATGCCAAAGATATCTAGCTAATATTTCAAAGGTTTATGAGAAGATTTCTCAACATGTCCGGGTTGCACATTGTTGGCTTGACAATCCAGAAACGGCAGCACTTGAGTTAGATGTCTGCAGCCCTAATGGGAAGTTCCAGAGCTCTGCTGACTTCCTTGACTAGAGAGTCTTCCAAAAGTGTTACGTTCATTCGTTACCTGTTTACATTTTTGTTCCAACAGACATGGTCCATACATTAGTCTCTGCTAGCTTGACACCTCCAAGACACCTGGCACTCATTTCGGAGCATGACAGCGAGGCAACAGCTATTGCGACCACTCTTTCCAAGATATATAAGGCGAAGTCTCCTGTGATTATTGTTGACGCATTAGTAGCGCGTCATCTTGCGGTTGACGTTGCGCGGGAGCTTACGGACCTCCTAAAATTTCCGACCTTCTCGACTTCAATGGGGAAATCAATTATCAACGAAACCCAGCCCTACTTTTATGGAATTTACAATGGCCAAGTCTCACTGCCAGGTATTTGTAAGGTCGTTGAGGAAGAGAGCGATCTCGTTATCGATCTTGGACCTTTTCTATCGGACTCCAATACGGGCGGCCATACGAGGAAAATTGCGGAAGAAAAATTAATATCAGTTCACCCGCACCATGTTGTCATTGGGAGTACCACCCATCATCAGATTGCTCTTGCATCATGTAAGCTTTATCCCCTACTTATGAAAACCTATGGAGCTAATATTGCAGTTCTGTCGGCCTTGCTCAAAGGAATCGACCAATCAAGACTTCCAAGGCATTCTACACCAGTAATTCAAGAGGCACTACCTGCCAACGATGCTGGGGCAGATCAAATTACTCAATCTTGGATCTGGAAACGCCTTGGACGCTTCGTCCGCCCTGGTGATGTTATTTTAGCTGAGTCTGGGACTGCTCAGTTCGGTTTCCCCGATGCACAGCTGCCCGAAGATATCACCTACATAACACAAGTTTATTACGGCAGTATTGGCTACACAGTTCCGGCTTGTTTGGGAGCCGCCATAGCGCGGAAAGAGCAGGGGCATGGTGGGAGGATTATTCTAGTTGTAGGGGATGGTAGCCTGCAGTTGACAGTGCAGGAGATTGGAACAATGGTCAAGTTGGGTTTGCAGAATATTATCATGTGAGTCTCTCTTTTGGAACTTCTCTTAGTCTGTATCGTTGCTCACCGTGGCACAAGAATGGTCATCAATAACAATGGCTACACTATTGAGAGAGCTATCCACGGACCAGAAGAAGGTACGTGATCACTTTGAGTAGTTCCGTTGTCACGTTTGGGTCGTACGTTGGAAACCGAAGATAATCTTCTTCAACTCGAAGTCATCGACTGACGACGTGAACAGCCTATAATGACATTGCTAGGTGGGATCACCTAAGCATGCTTGACTTTTTTGGTGCAAAAGACGGCCGAGCTTGCAGCCGAGTTGTACGTACCAAAGAAGAGTTCGAGGAGGTTGTTTGCCTCCCTGAATATTCACATCCAAAATCTATTCGGGTCAGGCTCACCGTTGAATCTTCGTAGAAGTGCTAGATTTAAGAGAAGTAATTATGAGCTAACTTGACAATCTAAGGTTCTGGAAATCATCATGGGTGTGATGGACCTACCGTGGAGGCTACAGGCGCAGATTGAGATCATCAATGAGAGAAACGCGCAAGCAGTTAAGGTGGAGGAAAAAGATACGAAATAGTCAAATGTAACGAGAGATCAGCATACAATACTACCGAGATCATCATCAATTGTTTGGGTTTTTTTTCGAGGCACAACAGGTAATACTGCCATTTCTTCTTGTCTCTTTCATGCTATAATCAGTCCAGTGCATTCCCCAAACCCGACTCCATCACCTTCGTTCCCTGCAAACGCGCTCAAACTGATCGAATCTCCATCGTGCAGGTATCGTCTCGTTTGGCCTCCTCCAAAATTGACACTCTCCTTTCCTGCCCTCGTGAGCTCCATAAAACATCCAAGGGAACGTCTCGTGGTTCCGGAGATGGTTCCGGTACCCAGGATATCGCCGGTGTTCAGCTTACAACCATTTACCGTGTGATGGGCCACACAATGCTCGAGGCCCCAATACATCGAATCGAATTGGGATTCACAGATCGTGCTTGTCAATGTCTGGGTATAAAATTCCGCTCTGAGATGGATATTATACAGGCCTTTGGACTCATCAGTTGCCAGGTACTCTGGAACGGGAATGTCCCTCGGTGGGAGGGGGCTTCGGAATGGCTCCAGCGCCTCGGTCGTCACGACCCATGGTGAGATGGATGTCGCGAACCCCTTGCTGCTGAAAGGGCCAATCGGTATCATCTCGAGTGCCTGAACATCACGGGCGCTCCAATCGTTCAGGAGCACCACCCCAAAGATATGATCAGAGGCTTGTGATGCTGTGATGCCTTCTCCTTGCTGCGTAGGCTCTCCAATGATACACGCCATTTCCAACTCATAATCAAGAGCCTTCGTAGGGCCGAAGACAACCTTGCCGTTTTCACCACGGTATTGCCCCTTTGGCCGCCGAATTGGCGTACCCGAGACTACGATCGACGAAGCTCGTCCCGCATAGCCCGGGGGGAAGTGAAGAAAGCCGGGCGGTAGCTTTGCAGTCCCCAGCGCCGCTTCGCTGGCGTTGAGCTGGTGGTTTTTGGAGCATGAAAAGTCGGAGAATTCGCCGACTTTGATGGGGAGATGCATCTGGACGTTGTCGATGTGCTCGACGCAGTCAGGGGGGATCTCGGTTCGAGGGACTTTCAAGACACGCTGGATGAGCGCCCGGAATTCTCGCTGCTCAGAACGAGGCAGTGCGGCGAACGTGTTCAAGGTCGGCTCCTGGAGGGCGGTTGCCGTCGATGCTGGTACTCCTCCCAACAACATGCCTTGGTTGAGCAGGCTCGCGAGGAAGAAGACATCATCCTGGACTCGTGTTACAATAGAGGGTCTAGGATGCTTTGCCGAGGTAGCTACGCCGTAGGGGATATTGGACAGAGAGAAGTGTTCTCCAAACATATTGCATTGACTGTAGGATAATGATGAAGCAACTCTGGTCAGGTTTCCGTGCGCTGGGAACGATACTCATTTGTGACAATTTTATGGTTCTAGTGCAACAAGTATCCATGCACTCACTCTCTTTCTTTTGTGGATATTGCCAGATTATGATGGGCGTGTGTTGTGCTGGGCAGAACCTTAACCCAGCCCTCCTATGGACATGGGCATTCTGCGAGTGGGCGTTCTGCCAGTGTGGGCGTTTTGTAAGGGTTACGACTTTCTCCGAGCAAAACTGCGTTTTTTTGCACAAGATCATTATATGAGTTACTAGTCAATATACAACTACTATTTGCAAGTAAAGAGTCTGATGGCGACATTGATCGTGTTCCCCATTTGCTTTTCATCGAGATATTGGTTCTGTTGGTGACATTTCCAATCCACCTTGTCACTGAAAGCGCAGCTTAATCTTAGAAGAAGGAAGACATCATGGAACGCTGGAGCCTCTGACTCTGTTTACATAGAGCTAGCTGCACTACCATTAAATGAAATAAACGCTTTTGCAACTACACCCTACCCCAGTTTCCATACCTCCCTTCCCCAAACAAACCAAGCTCTTTCATAAATCTCTTCAGCACTCAACTCGGGAAACCGAATCTTCTCCAGGTCAGGACACCGGACGTACTCTTTTACATGACGTAAAGTTTCCGTCTGCTCGGTTGGAAAAAACCCTGTCACTTCTTCGTACATGTAGACCATTAAGAATGTCCCGTTTGAGACCGGCAATAGCTGTTCTGTTCCAGCGACGGTACCAGTTTTCTGGTCCGGATGTCGTAGCTTCATTGCTTTTGAGATGTCTACACCGGCCGGACAGGCAGTCCAGGTATGTGGGACTCCCGACGCGATGTGAACGAGTGTCTTGGGTGGGACCACGTAGATTTCTCCGTTCAGTTCGACGAGAGCGGTGCCATTCAGAACGAGGATCCGTTCGGAAGTGAGACGTTGCTCTGGTTGAATCTCCTTGCTCTCTGAGGTGGTGCTTTTGATGGGTGGCGGAGGAGAGTCTGAGGAGATATGTACATGCCGGGGTAGTCGGGTGGAGGTATTGAAGTCGATAATGCCGAGTTGGCCGGTGAATCCCCCGGTCCTAAGAGATGGAATAGAAGAAGCAGATGAAGATGACGACGATAACGGGGCCGAAGACATTGTTCCGGGGTTTAACTCGTGCATTGTGATGGGGATGCCAGACGAAGAGAAGGGATTCTTGGTAACCGAGGCCGCATAGTGAGCTATGGTGGTGCCGTTGTGTTTGCGGAGGTAGATGGTACTTTCGGTTGTCATTTTTGGAGTGTTTTTTTTTGGGGGGAGACTATTGAGTCTTAGTAAAGGCAGTTGATGGCTTCCGCTTCAAATATCGAAACTGTTTTATATATGTGCTGTTGTATGAAGAAAACGATTGCGTTGTTAAGAGCTAGATTCAGCCGGGGTTATAGTAAGTAGTAGGTCAGAGTTGTCACTGAGCCGACCCC
Organism: Pezicula rhizophila; assembly: GCA_022190145.1. Classification (NCBI taxonomy): domain Eukaryota; kingdom Fungi; phylum Ascomycota; class Leotiomycetes; order Helotiales; family Dermateaceae; genus Pezicula; species Pezicula rhizophila. The sequence continues at coordinate 10,936 of JAJONI010000566.1, forward strand.
CCGCCCCCTCTCCAAGCCATACATACCCAGAAGCAATAGCTAATCAAGGCGTTTCGATCAGTCAAGTCAATTGTTTCATTGATCTCTCCCCCCACCACGCTGCGCTCCGCAAGACCAGTCAGTGTACAAGATGAATCCTTTACAACGGTGTAGAACAATCACATCTTTTTCGCGTTTGGCATCGCAGCGATCATTCGGTGGTGGGAAGTACAGGTATATTTCAAATAATAGTACTAAACATGTCCTATCAAGTCAACGATACTACTTGTTGGCAGGAATCATCGCCGGGGCCACTACAGCTGCGACTGTTATGCATTTCCTGTCGGTGGCCAAAGAACAAAAGACGCCATGGCTGATGGTTGAAAATGCCACCCCAAAATACGCAGACACACCAACTATGTTGAAGGTAGAACCCCTTGTTTATGGCGTGCGACGAACTCACCAATCATAGGTAGCAGCGCTGATTGCAAAAGAACTGGGTGAAGATTCCATCAGTCTAGACGAAAGTGACATCGAAGCTCACGGATACTCTGAGTGGTCGACATCGAATACGACAGCAAGACCGGTTGCTGTGGTCACTCCACGGAGCACTGCCGATGTCTCCAAAATTGCGAAGATATGCACCGAATATAGAGTCCCCATGGTACCGTTCGGCGCCGGATCCAGTGTTGAAGGGAACTTTAGCTCTCCTTTTTCAGGCATATGTATTGACTTGTCACGCATGGACCAGATTATAGCTTTCAACGCGGACGATATGGACGTTGTTGTTCAACCAGGTGTCAATTGGGTCGATCTCAACACCAAGATTCAGTATGCAGGCCTTTTTCTACCTCTGGATCCCAGTCCAACAGCTCAAATAGGAGGCATGATTGCCACCAACTGCAGCGGTACAAATGCCATGAGGTACGGGACAATGAAGGATTGGGTTATCAACTTGACCGTTGTGCTAGCTGATGGCACAGTAATAAAGACTAGAAAGAGGCCACGGAAAACCTCGGCCGGATACAACCTGACGGGTTTATTTACAGGCTCTGAAGGTACACTTGGAATAATAACTGAAGCCACTTTAAAACTAACCGTTATACCTAAAAAGTTTGGCGTTGCTATTACAGCTTTTCCATCAATTAAAGATGCGGCAATTGCAGCTTCAGAAATGATACGTGCTGGTGTTTCACTAGCCGCTTTGGAACTTATGGATGAGACTCACATGAAGATCATCAATCAGAATGGCGGAGCTGGAGGAAGGATGTGGGCTGAGAAGCCAACGTTGTTTTTAAAGTAAGTCTCCACTTGGCTCCGAATTTTCCAGGCCTCTATTTATCAACAGGCTGACCGACGCGGCCGGTTTAATGCAGATTCTCGGGAAGCCCAGGTAGCATTGATGAGAGCATCAAACACGCAAAGGAAATCTCTCACAGTAACAAAGGAAGCGGATTTGACGTTGCTTCCACAGAAAAAGAGATGGCCAACTTGTGGGCAGCAAGGAAGGAGGCTCTGTGGGCTTTGCTAGCCATGAGGCCTGAAGGTACCCAAATTTGGTCCACGGATGTGGCAGTTCCACTATCTAGAATGGCTGAGATCATTGGTAGGTTTCTGTGCTCATTTCCAAGTTGAAGCCATCTTAGAATAATTTGTGATAATAGAACTCTCAAAGACGGAATCAAGCAGCCTTGGCCTTTTTTCGAGCGTCCTTGGGCATGTTGGGGATGGGAATTTTCATCAAGCTGTGATGTACGACCCAAGAAAACCAGAACAGCAGAAAGCAGTGGAAGACTGCGTTCACCGTATGATGGTTAGAGCACTTGAGATGGAAGGAACTGTTTCCGTAAGGATATTCGTGTGCCAACCAGCTTTCACTCTGAATGCTGACTTTTTATGAAAGGGCGAACATGGAATCGGATTAGGAAAGAAGGTTTGTTTTACCTTGATACGATGATGATGATATTTATTCCACACACCTTGGACTAACATGTTCCAGGAGTGCTTGATGGAGGAACTTGGCCCAGACGCAATAGGGGTTATGAAGGCTATAAAACGAAGCCTCGATCCACAGTACGTAACTTTCTTATCTACATGTTTAATGATACAGCAAACTTACTCTCTTATGCAGCTGGCTTATGAATCCCGGCAAGGTTTTTGATATAGAATAGCTATAGATGAGGCGAGTCAATCAAACAAGGGTCGGCTTTAGAATAGGTGCTTTTGCACAAATCAATGTCATGCATCAGAGGCGGCTGTGTTTCAGATTTTAGAGATCATGTCTTATAACGAATTACTGTGAAGTGATAGTCTCTCCTGCTCGATTTAAAGACACAGGCAAGATTGACGTTCCATTCTCCACGTTGAGATTTTTCTGGGAACTTAGATGAAAACAGTCTTTCGTTGCACAAACGGTAACAAGTTTTAATAAATTTTCGAGGCATATTTACACTATCAACTATGATGCATTTGGTCTAACGTACATCCTACTCTTTGCTTTTCCCTCTGCCAAAAGTTGAAGTGATTCATTCAGCTTTTCAAAAGGAACCTCTTCTATGTCTGGCACTAACTTTCCACTCGCAATCCATTCATATATGACGGGTAACTCCTCCTTCATCCCACCCAGAGAGCCCCGAATCTCAATGCGCTTCATCACGATAAGGCCGGTTGGCAGTGTCATCTCTGAGGCTCCCATGCCGACTAGACAGACAACGCCCCCGCGTTTAATAGCATGAATCGCCGCGAGCATTGTCGCATTAACGCCGACAAAGTCCATAATAACATCAAACCTAACATCCTTGAAATCTTCGATGTTTGTGGAAACAGCCTTGGCACCACTCTGCTCTGCTCCCTCGAGCTTGCTGCTATCAATATCGACCCCATAGACTGTCGCTCCTAGAAGGCACGCAACTTTCAGACCAACCGATCCGAGACCGCCAAGACCAAGCACACCAACATTCATAGATGAGGTTATCCCAGCTACTTCCACAACCGCATGGTAAGCCGACGCGATTGCATCAATGGCGACACAGGCTTTCTCAAAGCTGATATTGTCCGGCAGGGGTACGACGGTATGGACCGGAGCGACAGCATATTCGGCATAACCTCCATTAAAGTCGAGACCAATTGCCGTAGCAGGGGCAACTAGAGCTATGCCAACTCTTTGGCCAACATGAAATTCAGTGACCCCTTCTCCCAGCGCCGTAATCTGGGCTGCGATCTCGTGGCCCAGCGTGATAGGCCTTTGCTTCACCCACTGGGCTCCCGTTCCATCGAGGATATGGCAGTCTGAGTGGCAAAGCCCACATGCTTTGATCTGGATTTGCACCTCCCCAGCAACCGGTTGTGGAATTGGGACATCCTGAAGCACAAGTTCTGTTCCTGGGCCGTTCCATTGATAGGCTCTCATGGCTGTTCTGTGCGTTTTTTGTTTTGTGTGGAGCATGTAGGTGTAAGAGAAATAAATGGGGATTGTGGGCTGTTAAATTATTTGAATTCGAAAGCGAAGTGAATGGATATGTGATTAATTGAGGATAAGTTGGATGGTGGAGATGATCTTAGGATTAGGTGGGTAAAAGCCGAGTGGGTAAACACCAAGGTGTTTACTTTCAGCCCTAGCCGAGGATGAAGCTTAGGGGGTCAAACTCTAAATTTCGCGTAAGTTGAGGGGGGGGGGGTGTTAAATATTAGCCGAGATTAAGGGGGTATAAAATACTAGCATATGCGCAGTATGTGCTATAGAACGCTGTATCGTGCTACAGCCTGTATTTTTGAGTACTATAACTTATATTTTTATAGTGTATTTTTAAGTGGGTAGTATTAATATTAAGACTAAAAATATAACCTATAGTATCTATAGCATTCTATGGCATATACATACTACGCATAGAAAATATTCTGCTATTCTCCTAAGCCTAATCTAGACCTCGCGTAAGCTTAGGGGTCCTCCCTTCCCTAAGATTTCTGTACCCCTTGCGACCTGGGATTTTAGGCCCCAGACAACTGGATGTCTGTCCGCCGCACTTCCCAAGAAAGGTTAGCTTCGCTCCCCCCCACAGAGCACTTCCCAAAGTCTGGGGAAATCTTCTTCGCCCACAACCTTCTCTCCTCCTCCTCCTCCTCCTGCTCCTCCACTCTACAAGGGCCGTGAACTGCAATAACGACACGCTCGACATTGATTTCTTGTATTGCTAAGCATGTACTGTATGAGCACCGTCACAGTTGTCTGTAACAATGCCACAGCCTTTCCCGCCTTCTGCTGAAAAAGCCGCGATGACGACCCAGGACTTTACGCTTTGCTATGCAGAGGTGAACATGGAGGACATCTTTCGGCTGTCTGCGGATATCGATATGTGGAAGGCAGCAGGGGTGCACAACAGCAACGTACGTGCTCTTCCCCACAAGTGCTTTATGCTAGCCTGACAACAAACAGCTTGGGCAGGACGACACTTGCGCACCCACTCAACCTCACGCAGCGGCGGTGCATCATCTAGCGCAAATCTCATCACCCTCCTCCTTTCAGAGTTAGTATTAACCCCATTCCATGGGGCTCCTGCTCTCCAATCTGACCTAGCGTAGGCGACACAGCAACGCCAAGTGACCTCGAACAACACTTTTCTCCATTTGGAGGTACGCTTCCTGTCAAAATTTGATTCGTTTCTTTGTAGCACGCTAGCTAATTGTTGTACCCCCATGAAGATATCAACCCCAGCGCCCAAACTCCAGACCAGATATTCGTCGACGGCAACGTTGACTTATGGACAAGCTCCACCGAACTACACTCACGAGAATCTGCACACATATCTTCGGGGAAATGGCCAAAATTTGCGGTTCATGCTCCAGAATGTCTTGGTAACCCAGGCCAACATCTCCCGACTTTGTGGGATAGGATAGACGTCCCTCCACTAGATGCATCTTTGCTTGATGAACTGGTTACAATTTACTTTGAAAACATACATCCACTCTGCCCCATCATCGATGAACATAGCTTCTATGAGCACTATTTCACGTTCGGCAAAGATAGATTTTTTGGAATATTCCCGTCAATCCTTTTCAATTCCATGATATTTGCGGCCTTCGCAGTAAGTGTCAAAAAGCTCTCCCGGTAATTTGTTATTTAAACACCATTTACTGATTCTCAGCAGCATGCTAAGGAGGAACAGCTGCGTCGTGCTGGCTTCAAATCAGTATGTGAGGCACAGACAAAATATTTCCAGAGCCTTAAGGTAATCGCTCATACTTACCGGCAGCCTTCAAGTTATTGACCGCTTTAGATAGAACATGTATGAGCGCTCTCAGTTTAATGTATGGAATGAGATAGATGAGCTCGTACTTGCGAAAACCTCGCTTCTGTTATCTTTCTGGTGTGGTCCAAAGCTGGACGTTACTATCAATAGTCTTTGGGCAGATAGAGCCATCTACCACACTCAACAATACTTGCTCAAGTCGACCTCTCAAGTAACGCTAGACATGCCCAAACGCCGAGACATACTATACTGGTGCTGCCTTGCTCGAAACGCATTTATCTCTTATGCTATGAGACGGCCGTACCGCTTGCACATCGAGGAACACCTACTGTGTGAGCCTGACGCCGTCCGGTCTGAGTTTGACAGAGAGGTCTTGTTTCATAATTTTTCGTCTCCAGAAGGAAAGTTGAGGATGATCGATGATTTTGTTTCTATGTGCAAGCTGAGCGAGAATCTCATCGCGATATTGAGGTTGCAACGATCGGATTTGTTTCAACTACGATGGAATGCTAGCGAACCCCGGATGGTTGTCGAGGATAGAGACGATCCTCATACCGCTGAAAATTTACACCAGTATATCGAGAAATATTTAGAGGCTGCAAAATTTGAGTCGGAGATTTCGGAACTGATTGAGGAACACAAAGAAAATCGGAGGGTCACAAGGATATTGAGTGAAGGTGACAAAGCGGAATCAGAACGACTCTTGGAGAAGCTACGATCATATTCCCTATCTTTGATTGCACAGTCAGTACTTCTCCTAACCTTCATTGCAAGGAGTAACTAATGAGATTGGACTGAAGCTCAAGTATCGCGACATTATACCAATCTACCCTATTTACTACATCAGGGTCGTGGGCAAGGAGTTGTCAACGAACATGCCTAATGAGACTGAGGGATGCATCTTCAAAGGTTACCCAAACAGCTGAGTGCCTCTTAGCAGAAGTATCGTTAGAAGCAATTCCCGGGACACTGTAAGTATAAGATCCGAGTGCAGCGTGGGGATGACTAGCTGATAATGGGTTTTTCATAGTTTGTCCTGGACCGTATTGCCACTGGTCACTTTTCTTGTCGAGTATAACTGCAAGAAGTTCTATCTGCCACGACTGGTCGAGGATTCTGAAGATGTTATCCAAGCTAATCGAGACGCATCCGTTTCCCATGAATTGGAGAAACTCCTGGAATTTGCGAGTGTGCTGGCTCCAAGATTCCAGAGCGCCCGCGAACACTGGTCTCTCATGCAGGATGTCAACCGTCTTCTCGAGTCTACCGCGGCCTCAAAACAGGCCCTGGAGCCTACTTCCAGTCCGTCGGGACCCGGGTCAGGAAGGCAGAAGCGCTGCCGGACAAGTTTAGACTCCGAACGAATAGCTGCAACGGATTTGGAACTTTTGAATCAAGCAATGTGTTATATAGATCGTTATCTGGCGTACGGGAATCCTTCATTGTAACTATGTATTTATGTTTAGCTGCACCTCTGGGCCGAAGCACAGCGGCTGCCATCATGCTTATTTTCAGCAAGGTACGTGGACAAGGGTTGCAAATATGCGGCAAGCACTATAAACCTCATCTATTTGCCTGTCGAGAAAATGAGCGGCAGTCGGGATTTCCCCACATGTGAATAACCTAGCCGAGAGGCGACCCCCTGGGTCTAACGTGTGATGTCGTTCCAACCTACACCGAGGTGACATTTGCGTATAAGGGCCTCGCTATCCAAAGAACTCTTTCCTAGAATATCTGCAGCATTATTTTTGGAACTATTCAAGAGACAATGGATTTCGATGCGCTTGTTCGATATGAGCATGGAGGCGGGTGTCATTACGGAAATTTAGTAGAAAGAACCGAGACTGGCTTTAAAGTCGTTAAGCTCAATGGAAATCTAGCAGAAGGTTTTACATCTTCCATGGAGGATGCGGTAACAGTACAAAAGGTCAGTCAATATTCAATCTCCTTTATGATACAAGATTCTCACATCAACTCCTAGCTTCTTTGCCCACTTGAGAAAACTCCCATCATTCAATGCGTGGGGGTCAACTACGGTAAACATGCGACTGAAGCAAAAGTCAGCCAGTCCCAGTAGCCCTGAGAGGTGATAATATAAGCTAACGCTCTGCAGCTCACAGTCCCCAAATATCCAGTCATCTTCACAAAGCCTGCGGACGCACTCGCTGGCCCCATGGACGACATCCCGATCCACACGGACGCACAAGTAATGCTAGACTACGAGGGTGAACTCACAATTGTAATTGGTCGTGATGCTCTAAATGTATCTAAGGATGAAGCCCTCGATTACGTACTGGGCTACACTGCGGGCAACGATGTGTCGGCGCGCAATTTTCAAATGCAGGATGCGTCAGGAGGCCAATACACATATGCAAAGTCTTTCAACGCGTTTGCGCCGATCGGGCCTGCGATCTGGTCAACGAAGGTAGTGCCGGATCCACAGAAACTTCGATATGTGACGAGGGTAAACGGGGAGGTACGGCAGGAGACGGGCACAGATGATATGATCTGGTCTGTGAGGGAGATCGTGACGCACCTCTCGCGCGGCATGACGCTGAGGAGGGGGACGGTCATCATGACAGGGACGCCGGCGGGTGTAGGGTTCTTCCAGAAGAAGTTCTTAAAGGATGGAGATGTGGTTGAGGTTGAGCTCGTAGGCCTGGGCAAAATTGCTAACAAGATGGCTTTCAACAAATAGATGTTCTGCCACATACGCATTGTTTCTAAATTCGAGCATTATGAGGACCCGGTTCTTGTTTCATTCAATTCTCGAGCCTTCCACACTGTGAGCCCAAGCGGGATGTGGGATGTTGTGATGTGGGGAGATTTATATGCGAGGACACATTCTGTCCCTAAGAATCTCCAATCTGTGGGCTTGCTAGGGCGCATCGTTTTCACCATACGCGTAATGGATTAAAGGTTTGTGATGTTGAGCTCCTATGTACAACAGTTTTCATTACTTTAGATGTTTCCTTCAGTTACTGCTCAAGGTAGTCTAGTCAGAAAGACTGAAGCTAAGAACTCAATCACATTTGAGCATCGCACGCTTCGAGGCGGGGAAAACTTTCAACCTTCGTGACTAGTGCTAATATACGCTAATTTCGATTTCCGAGCTACAAGGCACAGCTCAGAGACAAGCACTAGGATAACTTTAGTAGACTAGCTTTGTGCGAACTTTCGTATGGAACTAAATTTCCATCACTCGTGCATCGCACAGGCGTGACGATCATAGCTTGCTCAGAACATCATGTGTATGCCACCAAGCTCTCATCCTCTTGCCATAGATATACACGGGAATAGTTGTTGCTGACAAGCCGAGCATTGCGCCACCAATAAGGTTAAAAGTTTTGACTGGTCCCCATTCAGCAACCCAATTGTTCATGAAAACTTGATAATTGTCAGTCACCGCTAGGTTCTGCCATCATGAATCCCGAGGGGCAGGGGCTGGGGGTGCTTACATGAGAATCCAAAGAAAAGAAAGTTTTTGATGGCCATGGAAGCAATGAAAACTTCGACGCTAGTGCTGCGGAAGGCATCCACGATATATGACCCTGTTGCATTCGATACAAGTTGAACAGAAACGAAAGCAATGCCCCAGATCACGGACATGACGACTGGGCTTTCGCCTCGGACGATCAGGTTCCCAAATAAGAAGTATCCTAGTGAGCAGAATATCGGGACTAGTGTCATGAGAACGAGATGGAACTCGGGTTCATAGACACCTTTGTTCCGCTTGCTGATAGCCTTGGAAAGAGGATCAGAGATAACTCCACATAGAGCACAGCCAAGCAGACCACCGACCATTGGACCAACAAAAAGATATCCAATCTGGGCAGTGTTAAGGTTGTATGGCGGGACAGCAAAGAGCTGTGCAATTATAAGATTGATAATAAGAGTCCACAGTTGAGAGAAGGCGATAAGTAGGACGGCCCATACAATAACCGGATTCAGCAGGGTGGCCAGCGGTCGAAGAATCAACTTTATGAGGGAATCGTCTGTGTAGGTGGTTGACCATGGCATCATCCTCTTTGCAAAAGAGGCTCGGGCCGTAGAAGTGTTTGTGGACGCAGTGACGGTTTTATCAAGCTTCTGGCCCTCATGATGTGTTGCACTACTCTTTAGCTCCTCGATCATCTGAAGATTCTGTCTCTCCATTAGCAGAACCCAATCTAGCAGGACACTTTACTCACATCTTGCGACGAGATATCGACGTTGTACACCGCATTACGGTTGTAGGCAGTCTCCCACCCGAAGAAAACAACTCCAATAAATTCGAGGACAAGAAAAATGACGAGAAACCGGAAGGCCCATCGCCAACTCATATCAGTAGCAATCTGCCCAGTAATCAAACTAGGTAGAAGTAGCAAGCCAGACTGAGACACGATGAACATTGCCATGCGTGAGCCTCTTTGATGGACGCAATACATGTCGCCGACAAGAGAAAATGCGACGCTTTCGAACACAGCCGTACCAAGACCTTGGACTAACCGGCCTGCAAGGAGTGACTGGTACGAGGTGGAAGCAGCACAACAGGCTGATCCAACAATCAGACACACCATGGAGACGAGGAACGGTAGGCGTTTGCCATATTTGGTGCTAAATGCAGACACAAATACAGCCAACGCCCCAACGACGCAGAGTTGATATCCAGTAAGCAGAGACACCTGGGTGAAGCTCAAATGGAATTCCTCCAGTATGGGGAGGGTTATGACGGCGACCATCGGCCCAATTCTAGCACAGTATCAGTTGATGCTCGTAACGTGTCTCTTGTGACACTTACCCTCCAACACAAGTCAAGGTACAGAACATGTAGAGGAGCAAGATCAAGTCGCGCTGCCAGAGTGGCCAGTTCAAGGGATCATTTGGGTCGTTGGATGGCTGCGGGATAAGAACGACATCGGCATGTCTTCCCGTGCCTTTCTTGAGGTGGTATGTATTCTCTGGCAGAACATCTTCGAGCTGGGCTGTGCCAGGTACGTGCTCGAGCGGACCATGGTATTCGAGAACACCAAATGCCATGTTGAGTTAGGGTTGATAGAAAGAAGCTGAATGGAGAGAAATGGTACAGTGAGAAAGATGAGGGAAAATGAGGGAGGTGATGAATGAGTCTGCTTGCTCGATAGGGGACGAGGAGGAGGGTAGGTACGCCATATACATAGATTTTCATTGTTCTTCGGACCCTGGTTGCCCCATTTCATGGGGTAGCGGGGGCGGGCATCCCGTCGTCGAAACTGCGGGGAATATATTGTGGGCAAGACAATTGATGGTGTGGCTTGCTGATTTCCTAGTGAAGCTATAGCTACATCCTTGGGGCCAAGCTCGGAAGGGGTAGGATTGTTTTAGGTTAGGTATAGAATATATATAAGTTATAAGCTAACTCTTGTATGAATTACTAGTATGTATCCAGCATAACTCTTATATATATAAACTTTAATAACTCTGTAGTAGCTATTTCAACTTACCTCTTAGAGTATAGCTATTACTTAGTATTTAAGCTTAATTTCTAATAATAATAATAGATAAATCTCTACTGCATAAGT